>JAHZNB010001545.1:0-13043 GCA_027744295.1 Callyntrura guangdongensis
GGCACAAGTTCTTCCTTCAAATTGTCACCAGTCGTAGTGACACGTCTGGGAGGAATGAAACCCCTTCTTGGTCGCCGGTACATCGTTACAGTGAGGATTCTCGGTTTACTGCTGCAACTTCCGCTCATGACTGGGAAATCGTGACATTCTGCGTTCCTACAATAATTTATTTTGTAATATCAGTTTGCTATTTTGCTACTTGTCACTACAGTATAATACACTTAACGTGACTTAACTTAGCATTTGCATTTTCACTGCTCAACTTCTTTCCAATAAAAATTCGCATAAAAAGTGGTCCACACCTGCCTGTTGCTTTCGCTTTCCAATACCAATTACAATTACATTAGGTCTCCTTTGTTTGCGATCGCTCTGGCTAGATACGACTCGCGGGCAAGTAAGTTTATTTTTATTTTCTTATGGTAAATTTTACAGACATGCACCTAGTTCTGCTGTGGTGGTGGACCTTGTATGCGTATGCGAATATATACTAGTGCAGTGCAATGTGCATATAGATGTTTGTGAGTTTGCGAGTATGGAACAAAGAAATATTTTAAATTAAAAATTAAATGCTGCTCTCGATGTAGTTGAGTCGTCTTACAAGCATTGTCTTACCATCATAATCCTCGTTGATTCCTACCTCAACTAATCGTAATTATACCCCTACCCTACAAAACACAAAACAACTCAACATAAGTACTCATGAAAATACTTGTGCGTCAGTTGCCTGCGGACGAAAATCTTATAATGAAGAAAATTAATTACATAACATAATTGAAAACCAAAAATCAGAAGTCCCTTAACTGCTTTGGCAGCTAAAATAGGGTTTTATATAACACAAGTCTACATTCCATATATACATATCCTATCCTGATATAGGCATGATTATGATAATGATCTCTGTGATTCTTTTTGACTTTCATCCACCTTTTGTCACCGGATTATCTGGGAATACAAGCAAGAGGGAAATCGTAAAGATCGAGTGCTAAGCAGACGCATTTAAAAATGCTAAATGTGGCATTTTGTTACAAAAATCTTTAAATTAATCCTGATAACATGGCATTTTGCATGTTATTTTAAAAATATGTACAAGAGAAAAAGTGGTTCAGATGGAAAAATGTGACTTTATGCAAAGAATTTCCGAGAGAATAACTTCCAAATGTGCAATAAAAAATAAAATTAACGAGGCTACTGTTAACCCTACCATTACCACCAAATAACAACTGTGTCAACAAAAAAGAACAATAAACTTTTTTATCGCTTCCAAATCCAATAAATTTTCTTTTTCGTACCTACCTACTCGATTCTAGTAACTTCATGGTAGTATATATAAACCTAGTATATTCTTTATATTCACTAATGCACTAGGCAGTACTATATTTACGTTGGTAATTATTAAGTAGCGAATGCTACTTATTGCGATCACGAATGTCTGTCCGTCCGCTCCATATCTCAGAAACGGGAAGGAATTTTGGAATTCTGTTTGCACCAATCGATAGCCTCTAGTTGTGCACCTGATACTTTTGAGGTCAAAGATCAACGGGGTCAAAGGTCATATATATGCGTATCTCTGGTATTTATAGAGCGATTTGAACCAAACTTTGTATACACGTGGTTGATGGCCTCCTCTATAAGTAGGCAAAAGCTTGTTCCCCTAGGTCCACGGGATCATGGTCAAAGGTCATATAGGCATAGTATTTGTGGGGAGATTTGCACCAAACTTTGTATACACGTTGCCTATGGAATCCTCTCTAAGGAACCCATTGGATGATTTTGATCAAATTTCGTATGCAAGTAAGATTGTGTCTTTTTTATTTCCTTCGTATCTTTACTTAATATTTCATACATTCGCTACTTTCCTACGTGTTTGTCTTTACACAGCTTATTGTTTGTAATGTACGGAATGTACGTCCTTCCCTCATACAACGTTGTTTTGGTTTAAGTTAGACGAGATCATCGATATTTCAGATAGATCATGATGAATCAAGAAAGAAATATTTTTGTGATTATTGACAGAAAAAACAATCAAACAATGAACAATGCACCCTCAGTAAAAGAAAAGAATTTGAGGATTTTGCATACACGACGATGTGTACAAATCAACGCCATAAGAGCACCAGCGAGATACATTTCCTGGTACAACTTATTGCTCATTCCCCATTCATTATTTTATTGTTATTGCCACTTGCTGTCAAGCTGTCAGTTAATTGCTTATTTTTTGTGAATTCTGCAAGTTTAAGCTTGCTACGATACGATTTTTATTGCCATTACAGCTCTTATTTATTAAGCCTGCTATCATTGATTTTGATGGTCTGTTTAGACTTAAAAACTGATCGCAAAACTGACGTTGCGTTTCTCACCATTAATACGTTTCAACGACCTGTAAATCGGATCTGTCATGCAGTGGCAGTGGCTGCAGAAAGTAATGTGGTTTGATTTTGAGCCCGGCTGGATAGCCAGGGTGCGTGCTATAGTGAAAAAGCTTATGGTGGTTGTGATGTTGTCCTTCTTGTGTGCTGTGGCCGTAGTTTGTACTTTCTCTCACAATACGGATATAGGTAGCACCTTTTCTTTTGATGTATCGTGTTTATAACATTGTATAAAAAATTTGCGTCAAATCTTTCTTTCTTAATAATCATATAAAAAGTTAGTATAAATGACACAAAACTTGGCTCTAAAAATGTCCCAAATTTACTTTTTTCTGGTTTTAAAGGAGTGCCTCTCTATATAGTGGAGCAACAGAAAAGTGGTAGATCGAACTTTGACATTAAAAATGAGCAGGAAATCGTTTTGATTTCGATGAAACAACCAGATCTGAACTCACGGTTAATTAGTAATTGTAATTTGTACCATGATCATGCAAATACAATCTAGACTAAAAGACACATATAGCCCTTATATGTAACTATCCTGCGATTTTACAAAAAACGATACAATTTTTTTAGCCCAAAATAAGACCAGAGACTTTGAAGAGATCTGGCTGGAGACCGGCCCAGTTTTTCAACTGATGTAAAATAATTAAGGAAGACGCGGATGCAATGGACCACCGATGAAATCTACATTAAGATGATGAGTGCTGCCACAACCGTTTCCTCTATATTTTGTTAGGAGATACTCAATCTTAACTTTTGTTATTGCACAAAAAATGATTTAGTAAATTAAATTACAATACTAATTTTTGTTTGTTAAATTATATAGGATGAAGATGCTTGAAACAGGTCAAGCAATTCACTTTTTTATTTTTGTCACCGATAATTCCTACATATCTCACGAAGCTCAAAAACCCCAAAGGAGCCAAACGTTTGAATAGTAACAACAAATAAATAGAAAGTGTATATAACTTGAAACATTATTAATATTAGTATTATAAATAGTATTTTGCACACATGAGCACTCGTCAAGTTCCGACTTATACAGAGCTGCTACTGAATGTACAAAAATAGTAATGATGCCCAAAATTTTCTTTTTTTGTAATTTCACTACCAGAATAACCAGAACTAAGACAATACCATGAATCAAATTTGCTGTGTTCTTATGAGGCTACCAAAACTCATTTATGTACTCCGCGCAAATAAAAACAGTAAATACGTATACATAAAATCGTTACGCCACTAATCACTGTCGCCTAACTCACCTTCACTCTTGCTTTCCCGAGACTTACGTTTACTTTGAAACTTTTTATTTTTTTCTTCAATGTCATCTTCAACGGCATCACTTTTCCCGTCATCGCCTTTCGCCTCGAAAGCACCGTCGTCAGTTTGAGCCTTGATATTAACTGCATCCTCATCCATATCCAGTAGAACGTCCAGTTCTTCGATGGGCAATCTAACAAGCAGATGCTTCTCCGCAAAGAGATCATTGACGTCCTTTAACATATCTGGAAAGTATGTAACACCGTCCAAATATAAAGCTTTTGACGACGGGCAATGCCTAATGGCACTTTGAAACGTGGATCTAGCTCTCTGCACATCTTTTCCTTCCCGAGCTCGTTGAGCCAACAATTTCAAATGGACACGCCACAAAAGCGGGCAGTGCCTAGCACCGGGATGCTGTTCCGCCACCGAAATCATGGAGTCTAACTTATAAAATATGGTGTCTTGTGGAACCGCTGGTCCACCTGTTGATTCAAGAAGATTTTTATTCAGTGCAATAAAAGCTAAATAATCAAACAACTTAATAAATGAATGTTTTACTTGTGTTACACAAAAATAAATAATAATGGTATGTTACCTAGTCCGAAACAAGGCAGCCCAACCTCTTCGTCATGCTCCAACTCTTCAATTTTTCTTGCCAACCCGATTCCCATAATAAGTGGTGGCCAGTGTGATATAATCTTTTCAGAATCTTGTTTCATATTTGCCATCATGAGACGCCATAATTTACCTGCAACACTTGTTTGATTCTAAAAATCAATATTACAACTAATTAATTACCTTATCATTTAATGTGCATGGGTGCACTCCAATGCACCATGCAGTGCATGGGCATTGAACACAATTTAAAAAATACGACAATAAATCCCTAAATGTCGAATAAAAACTTACCTCAACGTCAGTAAACAATAACAGTAACGGTGGACTAGATGGAAACTCTTCTAATGCCCTCCCCAAAATGTTTCTAAACAACAAATCCCTAAATGTCGAATAAAAACTTACCTCAACGTCAGTAAACAATAACAGTAACGGTGGACTAGATGGAAACTCTTCTAATGCCCTCCCCAAAATGTTTCTAAATTTAGAATTCATCAGAGGATCTTTTATCAGGCATCTTGCCGCAAGATTGCACCAACTTATGTAAAGCTGCTCCCTAATATGGACTCTAAATAATTTTGATTGTATATTACATTTCAAACTTGTTATACTAACAAGATAGGTTATTTAAATTTCTATTTTGATTTACCGTATCATATCTGTATTATAATAGTCTCGTCTACTCGGCAGTTCACTGCTCAACCTATGCAACACACTTTCAAAAATTTGGCTTGCTGCATCAAAATCTCTGCTAAAAAACTGAAATAGCGCATAACATTGGGTCCACTCCGCAATGAAATTTCGTTGCTGCAGCAGGAACTCTATGCATTTGTCACCGCCCCATTTAAAATAAACTTCGCTCTTCACTGGCTCCACTTTGTTTTCTTCCTTGTTATTTTCATTAGAATCCAGTTTAGCCGAGAAACCTGGTATTATCATTTCCATAATCTTTTCAAACGCTCTAGAAGCCTTGAGCAAAGTATTAGTTTTGGGTTTCCAAGCTCCTTCCCCCTCAGTCAACTCCATTTGTCCAAAATCTACTGGTAGAAAACAGTTTCCTAACTCCACTAAAGTATAGAAAGACTTGGCATCACTAGCAGCATCGCCTTGCTGCAAGCACAACTCGGCAAGTTGTCGATACAATGAAATGAGATCCACAATAGACTTCCAGTCGTCCTCCCAATTCACATGTTCCCAATCCTGTAGATTTAACGATTTTCCTGTTACGCATATCGTTTTGGTAAGAAGATCGATTGCCTTTTGCGTGTTTCCTCCAAAATATTCAAGCATTGCAATTTCCCTGTAGCCTCCAATGGAATTTCTTATTTTTTCATGCTTCATTAGCTCCTTGGCAAATTTAATGCGCTGTTTAACATCTCCTTGAATGTATGATAGTTTTTGCTCGAATCTCAGAAACATTTCAAAAAGAATACAGGAAAAATCTGGGGCTAGTTGCTCCAATGCAGATCCCAAAACTTGATGAAACATTTTCATGAATTTATCGTCATTTTCCTTCAAAACAGCTAATCTCTTTTCATCCAATGTTTGACCTTGATTGTCTTCTGTAGCTTCAGTTTGTGTTACATTCAAAGTCAAATCAAAGAGTGCGGGTTTTAGCACAGACGCAGTTGTCAAGCAAGGTGAAACTAGATCCAAAAGTTTGAATCCTTCCGGAGCAAATACGTGATGTGCCTTGGATGCTGGTTCAGAGTTGTTAATGCCCACATAAAGATCCGCAAGTCTCCGCCAGTAATAAATTTCACTGAAAAGACTGTTGGATTCAGTAAGGGAGACTGAACGAAACGGTGACCAGATGAGGTCAACAGTTTGTGTGTGCGGAGTAAAATCCTCGCGAAGTGTCATTAAAAAATTTACAATGTGTCGAAAGTATGCAGCCTGTCTGTCAAAATCTGCGATAAAGCTTATGTCAGTAGGAACTGGACATATAAACTTTGTCACATCTGCTGCCTGTATGACTCGCTGTGCATCTTCACAGTCGTCAATATCAGAACAAGAGCTTCGCCAAGGGAGCCAGTACAGTTTACTTCGGCACGATTCCATATTCAGCCAAATGTTTGGTTTCTGGTTATTTCGAATAGCTAAATTATCCTTGGCGTCTTCTCCTTGATCTTTCAACGCCTCGTTGAGAGCATCGAATAGATCATCTTCAAATTCAGAAATTTGTTTGTCTGATACGGAAATAGAAGCTGGGCCTTGGAAAGGATTATCAATGTAGTATGCCCATCCCTTTGAAGTAGGTTCTCCAAAGCGTGGTGACCCAGTCGCCCAAAACTCTTCAAATATTTCTGACTCATCTTTCCAATTTAACAAGGTGCTATCCTTAAACAAGTGCTTGGGACAGTTAAAATCAAACTCCAACTGAGCTTGATGTAATGCGATGGCCCGTTCCATGAATCCAGAATTTTTCATTAACAAGCCAAAGCTAAAATTTATGTCAGAAATAAATAAGGGGAATTTTACTGGCCGTTGGAACTCTGGATAGTTGGGATTCATCATAAGGCGAAATTTTTGAAAACAACTTTCAAATATGCTCTCTGTGGAAGAACTGGAGTAAATTATCAGCTGTGAGGCATAGAACAACAAATACTCTAGCCAAAATGGAGCCGACTGCTGGTGTTGGCTTATCAGTTTTTTCCATTCCATTATTACGTCACTGGGCTTGTTCAATTCCACTATATAGTCTAGACGAAGCAGGTGCAGTTGCAAACATTTCGGATTAGACTCTAGGGCTTTATCCAAAATAGCGACTTTTTTTGTAAGGAGGGCTTTTCTACTGCTTTTGCGCTTTTTCTTTCCACTTCCTCCTTGTTGGTCTCCCTCTTGTTGAAAAATGTGCTCAGATTCTTCAAACATTCGATCTTGAAACTGAACAAATTCCTTCCATAAGGCAATATTTTGAGGTTGATTACGAACTTCCTTGTTGTAATACTCAATTTTCTCCTTTATACTCATCTCACCATCCTTTCGCTCAAAACTATAGCTATCAAAGTCTCCACCCGTGTCCATTCGATCCCCATCTCTGTGCTGTGATTTGCTGTTTTCGCCATCTTTGTCGAGAGAGATATAATTTTTGGCTACGGATTCCTTTTTTGCTTTGGTCGACTTCTTTCCTGACTCATCGTCAGACTGAGACTCAGAATCACTCACGTTATCCGGTAATTTACACCGAAAAGTGTGAAATTTAGAGTACACGTTACTAATTTCTGATTCACTAGCTCCAAATATGCCTTTCCCAACTCCGCCTTCATAAGATGATTTCTGACTCATGGCAATAGACCTGTAATTCACTTGGCCAGGATTAGAATTTGTATCCAAACGGAAAGCAAAGTCCGAGTGTAAATTAACCTCTTCCAGGAAAACTTTCTTTGGGTAGCCTTGACTTACTTGAAGCCTACAAAATGCAGATTTCATTTGATTTATACAATAAAAATTTTCCTTGACAAAAGTGACAAGGTTTAACTGGCACACACAACTTGTAATGATTACTGGTTATTGCAAAAGAATTTACCTGCGCTGTTCCTGTTGATTATCAAATGACTCCGTTCCCCTTCCATCGCGAGAAATCCTGTCATTATAATCGCGTCCACCCCTTCCATCACGCGGCACTCTGTCATCATGACCACCCTGTCCTCTCCTATCATCATAATCTCCCCGCCCTCGTCTATCATCGTAATCTCGTCGTGCGCTGTATCCTCCCCCATCCCTACCATGTCCACCGAAGGGACCGGTATTGAACATTTGTTGCTGAGCCGCATCAAATGGATTTATATTCAAAGCCCATGGATTCATTTGCATTAAATTTGGAGGTGGAACATGTGGATGCCAACCAGAAGGACCAGGTCCACCTTGTCTACCATATCCAAAGTCAGGGGGTTGACTTTGATGACTTGGTCGATCCCATCTTGACTCTTGTTGTCCATGTCTACGGTTATCTCTGGCACCATCATGCCGGTTCCTTTGATGTTGATTACCGTGATTATCATGCTGACGATGATGGCGATTGGGAGATCTTGAGCGACTCCTCCTTTTTTTCTTTTTCTCTGAGTGCGACCTGGATGATGATCTTGATCTATGTCGTTTTCTACCCTTATCCCTACTATCGGAATCCCGTCCACCACCAACCGCATCTTCAACGACGTTATCATCGTCACTAGACCTTATGTCAACAACTTCACTTGCATGCCCAGCACCTCGATTATTACCATCGTAATGTGGCAATCGGCCACCATTTCTACCGCCATTATAGCCACCTCTGCGCTGTGTACTTTCTCCACGTCCTCCTCCGCCATAAGGGTTTCCACCCCCTCTATCAATCATAAAGCCGGAAGACGAGGGTCCGGGTCCGCCATGTGTATCTTTCGAAACAAAGCGACAGTACCATCATATTAATTCAATTTAAAAAAAATAAAGATTTGCAAATACGCTTAAAGGCCGCAAATACTTACCCCTCATATGACCTCCTCCTCTGTTTGCACCGTGTCTTCCTCCTCGACCTCCACCACCACCTCCACCACTGTATGCCGCAAACATTTTAATAATTCACACCTTACACACTGTATCATAAATTCAAACAGGAACACACTATTTAATACGTAATTGACTAATACGCCATTTACAATTACATACACTAATTAATTAATTAACTAATTACGTGGTTCTAAAGTATAAAACCCGGGTCGTCACGTCCAATCTGAACCACGCCGATACAGACGAACCGTCTCTATTTTTATTCTCGTAGATCTAAAAAGAAACGTTAATCTTCGTCAGCCGGGCTTGTTTAATTAACAACAGACACCAGATAATTACACAAACGACACGTGTAATTAAAATTTCTTGTTCAGAAAATGTCAAGAAACAAAACAAGGATACTTAAACTTTTCAAAATCAAAACAACTCGTTTCACGTCTCATCTGTTGTTGTCAAAATAGTCCCCTCTTCATGTTACATGTTACCCTGAAATGCGTAAAATTTGTTAAGCGCGAAAATATTTTTAACTATCCGTTCTCTTGAACGACGGCATAAAAGCATATCAGGTACTCCTACTAACACTAAAGGAGAGAAAAAAACTATAAACTAATACTCACTAGTTGTACATCTACGTATATACCTATATTGCCTACTTGCCTGTCTACTCAATGCACTACTCGGTGTTTGATAACAACAATGTATGAGAGTAAGTGTAACTGACTGACGAATTGACGATTGCGACGATATCCATAACGCACACATGTGGATGTGATGTGACTATGTGACATGAACAATGTTATTACGCCGATGAAGCTATTTCATTGGAGTATGAGATTAGCGTGTTTGTCTGTCTGTCCTTCTCTGTGTCCATCCGTCCGCCATCAAGCTCACTAGGCCAGAAGTTTCGTTTGGAGGGGGTTTGGAGGGGGTTTAATTTACAAATCAAGTGTTTACTTCGTCTCTTTGCTACATTTTACTTTGTAGGTTTATTCCTTATCACCTCAATCAGCATATATCAATACTAAACTTTCATCAGCGTCTCTATACCTTCGATTAGGCTTCTTTATATTATTAAGAAGTTGGTGGCGAGTGTCGAGTCGAGAGTGGAGTAGTGGATCGAGTCGCGAAAAGAGCTTTCGCTTGCCTCCACAGTCCAGTCCCAGTGTGCGAGTGTTCTAAAACTGTGNCTGTGAAATTTTATGTTGCGCACAATACTTTTGACTGGTGAACGGCAGCAATAATTATTTTAATAAAACGTTTTTAGCTAAAAATAGCTAAGAAGCGTATTTTTGTCTCCAGCCCTTTCCTGTCTTTTAACGAAGTACTCTGGGCTGTCTGTAGTTTGTAGCTGTAACGGGGGTGAAAGAAGTCATGCCAGTCAAATTTTTCGGGTAATAGAGCACTAGAGTAGTAAATAACGTGATTGTGGCTGAAATTCTGAGGTAAGTAAGAAGGTTGAATGAAGGTCATTCTCATTTTAATTGCTTATTGTCTTTGGGTTACTTTTCTTTCAAAGAATTAGAAATGCCATTTTCTGTCAAATGTTTAAGGAACTTGTGTTACACAAGTTCTGTATCTCCTTTGTAATTTTTTCTGTGCACAATAACAGGCAATTAAAAGTTTTAAGCGATTGTAGATATAGGTAGATAGAGACGTCTTTTTGATGGTGACACGTCATGCTAGCAAATTAATTTTGCTGTGCTGAGTGATGAGGTGGCAGTTTTAGCCCAATTAGCTTAAATTTGCTCGAAGATTTAACCAAGTAGATATTTAATAAATGCAAACGCATATAATTTTATAACGTGACCGTGACGTTATTACCATCTTTTGTTTGTAGACTATGTAGACATAGAAGTATCAATTTAATCATCATCCAGATATCATTTTGATCGTTCACAGAAAAACAACTTGTAAATAGGAAAATGGGGAAACTTAAAAAGCCAAGCAAAAATGCCTACTTTTTCTTTATAATGGCCGAGAAAGATAAAGCTGAGGCTGCAGGATGTCGAGTGTCGGGCGGTTTTGGTTCCTTTTCGCAGGCCTTTGGCTATAAATGGAGTGTGAGTTATGAATCAATATGTTGCTTGAAATTAAAGTTTTTACGTTGTATTGTAATAAATTATAAATAACACATATTTTCAATCGCAGCAACTTACGAAGGAAGAAAAGGCTCCTTATGAAAGAATGGCGAAGGAAGCAAAGGAGGAAGAAAAGTATAATGTCAACAATAAATACACAATTACAGGAGAAAGGTTATTGAAAAGTTTAAATTATAGCTGTAATAAAAGTGCATTATGCACAATTTTAAGTTTTTCTAATTGTTTTTAAACATTTATCATTTTTATCATTTATCAATTGTAGCTATGCTCAGGTTCACCGCAAACAAATGGAAGAAAAATCTGCGACTGAAGAAATGGAATATTTCATACAACAGCTAGCGTCGGGACCTACAGTTGGGGATAGAATGTTCATCTTTATGAAGGCAGTGTATTCTGTTGAGGAAATTATCAGCAAACGTTCAAGATTGTATTGGCCTAGTGAATTGTCGATGGCTGCTTTTAGTTTAAATGGTGGTATACGTTCTATGTACACCCAGTTAGTGGATACAGGTTAGAATTGTTTAAAAGTGTTGTATGAATAAATGAATAAAATCATTTCACGTAGCTTTTTCATCTTCTAAATTTTGTTTGCAGTGGAACCTCCGACCGGTTACGCCAGCCAAGCCAAAGAAAACTGTGAAGAGACGATGCTTCCAATGCCAGGAAACAAAGTACTACTTAATGATGAGAGTCGAGATTATGAGAGAATCTTGAGAAATGTCAATGGCTTTGTTAATCATGTGAGAGAAATATAGTGCCGCTCTATTAATTATTTTCGATTGTCATTCACATAAATTTTCCATCCAATTCCGAATTTTGAGTAAAATGGATTTGCTATGATTTTTCAGTGGCTGAAAGACGGCTACGTTCCTGGACACAAGAAAGTATTGTTTGCTCTTGATTCTGAAATTGAGCCCATTCGTAGTTGTCTTCAGTGGTTGGTGGAAAATGTGCCGAATGGTAATACATGCTATCAAAATATTTTTAAATTTTTGAAGTACGTGTTGTAAATTTTGTTGTAAATGTTGTAAATTGTGTTGCACAATTTAAGAAATATCTCTAAATATATAATAATTTTAATTTTAAGGGAGAACCAAAGATAAGTTCCAACGATTTGTTAACCGCCTAAAAGTATATAAAATTTCCAAACTGATTTTATCTTTGGCTGAGGAAGCTAATCGCTTGAATCCTGCGTATGATAATTATTTGGTCCAATTTAAGCTGAGCGCTGCAGCTGGTGCGGGTACTATTTTTTATATGATTAGAGGATTAATACATAATGTAATTAAGGGTCTAAATGATAAATTATCATTTTTGTAGATGCTATTGTAACGAAAGGTAATTATGATTACCGTGAGGAGATAGCCTGTGTCTACCATCGTTTGGTGAGTAACTTATAATTTGCACAAGGATTTTAAAACTCAAATACACCATGGTGTATTTGAGCTTTAAAGTCCTTGAATTTACTAAGGAATGTTGATGTCAATCGAATTGTTTTTTCAAGTTTTCATTATATTATTGGGTTTATTATTTTATGTGATTTGCCATTCTATAATGCAGGATTTCGCCAGTGTTAAAATGCACAATTGCGCACAGAGTATTGTTATTCGGCGCATTAATCGTTTGGTGAGTAACTTATAATTTGCTCAAGGATTTTAAAACTCAAATACACCATGGTGTATTTGAGCTTTAAAGTCCTTGAATTTACTAATGAATGTTGATGTCAATCGAATTTTTTCAAGTTTTCATTATATTATTGGGATTATTATTTTATGTGATTTGCCATTCTATAATGCAGGATTTCGCCAGTGTTAAAATGCACAATTGCGCACAGAGTATTGTTATTCGGCGCATTTTCATGTTGTTTGAAGAGTTCATTCCTGGTTTTGAATTCCAATGGACTGAAAGGCACCGCATTGAAACTTTCGGGAGGGGGCTTAAGGGGCCTATTATTAAAAAGGTACGTTGGCAAACTGTTGAACTGCAATTATAATTTACTGCAAACGGCTGATTTATATTTTTTTACTTGATGTTTTATGTTCACCCAAGAAGCGGGAAAAATCTCCAGCTGTCGAGGAAAAGAAAGTAGAGGAACCGTCATGGCTGAAGTCGGATGTAAGCGCAGAAAATTATCATCTAGAACAGAAACAACATAACGATATTATTAATCCTTCGGGTAGCAGCTGCACAGCTTTAACTAATAATAATA
>JAHZNB010001546.1:0-48977 GCA_027744295.1 Callyntrura guangdongensis
GCTCAGAAAAACAACTGACAATGATTGACTTCATGATTCTGGGAAGCAAAATGGTCTCACAACCGCAAACTGATGATGACTGTCTAACAACAAGTCAGTTATGTTGTAAGCATCAGAACAAGTAAATGCCATTCAATTAGTTACAAACAGTTGAGACGAGGGGATACTGCGGTTGGTGATTTTCCTATTTAAAATATGTCAGACCGTCGTAACGCATCATTTGTAGAAAGCATCCAATTAAAAGTCGTCTATTTTATGTGGCTCTGCTTTTTCCTAGTTAATCTTCTTTAGGTATGCTAATAATAGTGATAGTTCCTAGTGGTGGTGGTGGTAGCTAGGGATAACAAAACTTGACGATTAAAAAGTACAATCAACAATAAGTCATGTCACATGATTTGTGACTATTATGGATTTTTAAAGACTATTCTTACTGCAGTAGCAGAGTTTATTGTTACTCTTTACTACCTTTAGTAAGGGGCTGTACATTTAGAATGCAACGCTAAAATTCAGGTTTTTGAATCCAACCCTGCGTCACGTTTTTTACACATGCGTTAAATGGACATGTTAACGTTGGGGTAGCAGTCCCTAAATGAGATGACCGCTGCTCACACAACATGCGCCATGTTCTACATGCACGTCCCCAATGATATAACTTGTGCAATTACAGTAACCGAATCTTTATTTTTCTCAGAATAAAATACGTAATGCTTGAGCAAGACAATGTACTATCTGGGTTGGGCAAGGCAGACTGACAACAGAAATATAAAGTTATAATTTAGTGGTAGTACTGTGTTGGAACAACAGTCCGTCATAATCAGGATAATTGCTTTTTCCCTCTCTGCATCTCCTTCATTATTTTAGTGCCACCATGCGATTGTAGGCTCCACGCAGTTGTTGTATTCAAAATATTGCAGCAAATAAGTTGATATAAAAAGAAAGCGTACGTCATGATGATAATCATATTATCGAGGAGGAGCAGAAGGCCAAATCTAAATATCTGATTTCCTTCGCTTAGTTATATATTTAATTACGTTCTCCATTTCAAAACCTTTATCGTCAAGTAGTCGTTACTCGTTACACACTTTGAGGAGTGTTACTGCCCATGCCCACTAAAGAAAAAAATTAACATGCGTTGAGTGCTCAAGATTTCATGAAGTTTTTACCACTACACACACGGCATTTGATTACAGTGAGAAGTGGTGATTAAAGCGGTTTTCAAGAACAAAAGTTAAGAGAAGTCATATATTTCATTAAACCGTTCATCTGATCATATCATTCAAACCGATGATCATCATCATGCTGGGGATGTTGTTGTTTGTGAGAGTGAATGAAGCTGCCTGAATGGTGTAACAGAGAGTTAATCAAGATGTTGCCTCACATTTTTCCATGTTTCTTCACGTTAAACCGTGCAAAAGCCACATTTTCCACAACTATTCTTTTTTTATTGTCTCTGCGTTTTTGTTCGTTCTTACTTCTTACCACTTACTTGCGATACAACGAGTTACACTGACTGCGTTGCAAGTGGTGTGCAGTCCGTCTCAAAGCACAAAGCCAGTTGAAATGGGGCAATCAGACGTAGTAAATGTACTAAGTAGTGTAAACTCCCTGTCGTAAGTACTTACTTGTTGGGTGATGATGATAAAGACGCCAACTTGAAAAGACATAAAAATAATTACAACCAGTTGTAATAATGTACCTTTTCATAGTTTTTAAATACACTTCGTACACTGATTTTTGTGCCTGCTACAAAGCTTCATATATCACAACAACAAAATGAAAAGACTTCACACTGGTCATGCACATATCTACTTAACCGTTGTTGCGTTGAATCGTTAATTACCTTGTAAAGGTAATAATAAGTTCTGTGAAGGCGCAAAACAAGTAGTATACAAGATGATATAGCTGTAGCTGTAAAAAAAAGCAGGAGAAAGGTGTGCACTCACCGTCATCATGATGATGGCGATGATCAGAACCATTCGTATCATTTCTTCGTGTAAACGGACGTATAAGACTGTTGAAACAGAGAGCGAATAACATCTCATTTCTTGTCGTTTTCTTTACCTCTGGTATCCCTCATTCAATTTGACGATGACATGATGAAAATGTTCTCCCTCTCTCGTTCTATCTCTGTTCGTTGTCCATAGTGATGCTATGAATATGTAAGTCTTTATTTTACCGGAATGAACCACAAAGCATGCCACGGCACTGTCAGCAGAATGTAACTCAAGATGGTACACCTCGAGACGGAGCAGTAAAACCAGGCAAAACAAAAATACAAAACATCAACCAACCTCACAAATTTCCTGAATTGACAGAAGAAGATAAAAGGGAGAATAGATTTAGATGGATGGATGGATGCAAGCAGGGCGATGCGAATCGAAAAAAGGCATTATAATATACTTCTAGTCAATTAAGACCGAGTTTTGAATTTGTCTCGCTTCAACCTTTTTTGTGCAGTAAGCATAGTCCGTGGTGGCAGTGGTATAGTAGCAGTCAAACTTTTAAAGCCATTGAAAATGAAAGGTATCAATGTTGGTTTCAAAGGAGAAAATAAAAGAAAAAACTGGAAGTTAATTACAAAGTATGGGCTGCTACTATACCGCTACCACTGTTGCTGCTGCGTATGTGTACGCGCGACGACAACGATGATAACTTTGTATTATGGTGATGATCAATGGCTAAATAGTTATGTGAGTTGACACGGTTCCTTTTTTCCCTTTGGGTAATATGGCTTACAATCGGTCTGGTTAGTCTACTGTATTACATAAATGGACATTATATACTTACAATTATATAGCTAGGTCATACAGGCAGAAAATGGCATTCATATTATTATGGAGTACTCTGGAGTCGACACCGGAGAACCAAAACTTAAGGTGTAGAAAATAAGGGAAACGAAAATGGTGCAAAAGTTGATGGCGTGGCGGTGGTAATCGTGTAGTTCACCGAAATAATAATGGAATTGTACATGCCCCTTGCTTCACGTTACATTGCCTTGTATAATAATAATCATAAAAAGAAACTTACTTTTTCCTAGGATTCAACTCTCTCTCTCTCTCTCTCTCCTGCGTACTCTGTCTGCTGGCAAATAGAAATGGAAGGTTGCTGAAACGAATCAACTGAAAAATGGCTGTGTATGGAATAACACTTACCGTGTCGTGTATACATGTGTGTAGTTCTGTGTGAATGACTACAGGGAGGACGGTGTGCATTGTGTATATACACGTACAACTTTTTTGTACAATATGAATCGAGTGGAATGGAAATCAACAATACCAAAAAGTCACACAGGTCACTAATATTATTGTCACTGACTATTTTGAATGAGAATAACAATGATTATGATAATGATCCCAAAAAAGTGCAAAGGGGAATTGTTCGATAAGGGCATGAAACGTTTCAACAACATTACACATGTCATCATCACCATCATCGTCATCATAGTCGTTATGATCCTCTCGTCGTTTTGTTGTCATTATTACCACCATCTCCGTCACCATTTATAGACGAAAGAAACGATCCTCCAGATAGTAAAACAGTTTTCTGGGCGCTTTAACAGTGTTTTTTCTCTGGTAACAGACTGTTACTAACAGTCAACAATCGTAACCATATACGTAAATATGCTGCTGTTATACAGAAAATAAAACCTGATAACGCGTAGTTTTCTCTTTGCAGTTAGGGACATAAAAGAGAGAGGGAAAAAAAGAAAGACAAAAAAACAACTCGCCGACAGACTATTTAAAAATTATTGCTCTGCCCCTCCAAACTTGTCATGCCCAAATAATAGTTCGGTTACAAATGGTTGGATTTCTGTAAATTATGGTAAATTAGCAGCTGAGAGCTTAGCGGAGAATGTTGTTGATGATGATGATAATGGTGTGTGCCAGTCGCATTGTAAACAGGAATATATTATGTATATCAAAAGGTTACTTTTGAAATTCTCTATTATTGTTATGAGGCTCGCCGGCTCCGATCTCTACTTTTATTATCACCGTTTTTCTATTACTAGCTACGAGCTATAATACGTGTATGGAGGCCATGTACTTAACCATTACAGTTTTATACTAACTTCAACCTTTTCACTGCACCACTGATTTGTGTGTGGGTTTGTTTGTGGAAAATCTGAAATGCAGTTCTTTTTTAACGAAAGAAACTAAAAAAGAAGCGAATTTCTTGTAGCCAATGGCTTCCCACTACTATTGATGTTCATTTTCATTCATTCAAGCGCAAGTGTTGGGGCAAAATATGACAAACGGCAAAACACACACTAAAGAATAAACTCCAATTCACTTTTATAACCTTGCTTACAGCATGTTTTTAATTATTCGTCTACTTCAGATGGAGTGGCAGTGAACAGTTGCTGTTTTTCAGTTTAAGGTGATGATGGATGGTAGATCATTGCCAGCAATAAAAAATAAATTCTGGGAACAAATTCACAAGAGAAAGAGAGAAATAAAGTGAACAGTTGCTGTTTTTCAGTTTAAGGTGATGATGGATGGTAGATCATTGCCAGCAATAAAAAATAAATTCTGGGAACAAATTCACAAGAGAAAGAGCGAAATAGAAACCCAGAAGGAGGATTGCCAATTCAGAGTTTTTTTAATTTTACTTGAGTTTTAGCACAGGAGTGTAAATACCCAGGAAAATCGTCTTCTCATAAAACGGATTTAGTGTCTTGACTTGCTGAGATTGAGTAGTATATTGTTGGCATGGTACAAACTTCCCTGCTTTCCCACAGCCTATCTAATGGTTTACTGTAAATTAAAAGATTAGTGGCCTACATGTGGAGCATCCTTTAAAACAAGAGAGAGACGAATACACGATCGTTGTTTTTTCTTCAGCGTAGGCATTAAGCTGTCCAAATTTTTAAAAGAGCTTAAACATAACTTGATTACTTAACAACGTGAAAAATAGTTTCGACAAGGTAGATTATTTCTTGATGTTGGTGTTGCAATGCTGATTACCGTCGTCGTCGGTGATGATGATGTTGTTGCTGGTTTGGTACGTAAGTGTGGAATTAAGTGAGCGGCATCATCAGTCGCATCGCAACATACGGCGAGTCGTTATGATAATATAATATGAACTTTATTTCAAAAGTTATATTTAACTTTTAAAAGCAAGCCTTGAGTGAAACTTTTGGTAACTGGTAAGTAGAAAGATGGGAGGACGATAAGATATATAGATGATGACGAGAGCGAAAGCAGCTACAGCAAATATCAGGTACATTACCTGAATGAAAAATGACTTTTTCACGCTTTTCGGAAGCAAAAATTTACAAATTTATGATTTCCTTTGGAGTTGAGCATTCTGTCTCTGAGTTTGACTGTAGTGGTGGTGTTGAGTGATGGTAAATAAAGTTGGAGTACGAGAAGGCAGAAGAATCGGAGAACATGGAGGGAACGAATGTAGGAACGATGTGAACGTAGCATACCGTACAGCAATATATTATCTCTATCATCATTATTAAGTTGCAGGTCAGTTGAAAGGATTTCTAGAGCATAATATTGTTCTGTCTGATGACTCTATAATGATGATACTGTTAATTTGTAAGACACGGTCCATGCTGCTGTCATTGTAATACTATGGCACGGTGGAACTCTATAATATGGAGAAACGTATAAAAATGACGGGTACGATGACGTATGGAAAAGGGTAATGTATTTATTAGGTAGTTTACAAGTTTTCTGTCTACTCGNAACTCTATAATATGGAGAAACGTATAAAAATGACGGGTACGATGACGTATGGAAAAGGGTAATGTATTTATTAGGTAGTTTACAAGTTTTCTGTCTACTCGGATAGCTGGGTGAGTATGCGTGTATCGTTACAGACTAATAACGCACTGTATATTTTACACATGCGTTTTTAAAATTTAAGTTTCACGCTTTTTTCTCCTCAATAATCGGTTCTCCCTTTAAAGAGTCTTCACCATGGTGTGCTAGGGGAAGTATAAAATGAGGAGCTGTCATAGCTGCTTTGGGAATTTTTTTAATGTCTTCATCTTCCTCCTTGTAGCCCAACGATCCTGTTAAATGACATGTGTATTATGTATAGCATATTAACATAACTCTTAAGTGACGGTTACTTTTAAAAGAACTTAAGTGGCAAATACGGTGAAATGATGTCGACAATAACCAGTTGACAAAGTATAATTTGTAGTCCAGTTTTCATTCGGGAGTTTTGTTTTTGTTTTTATGCGTCACCCAATACATCATAGAAATTTACGGCATGAAGAAGGAGTGCTTGACATGTTGACGAGAATATGGGAATGTACGGTTCACGTGAAACGCAATCGGATTGTACGCAGCAGCTAATATTTATGTTTTTGCTTGTGCAGAAACAGAGCTGTGCGCATGGTGAACACCCAGTAATAATATTTAGGGGACACACAACTTGTGCGATGATGGCCATATTTATGAAGTTTACTTGCACACATTTACAGAGGTTCACTTGTCTCTTTTGCAGACATCGTAATCATCAGTCGTACAAATTCTAAATGGTAGTGGTGGTGGTGGTGTGGTAATAGTAGGGATGACGATGAGATTAACATGTTACAAATGACATGCGCTCTTTCATCATCAAATAAATGCTCATTTTCTCAACAACACTAAAATATGCTCTTAAATCAGCTCGCCCAACGTTAATTCTAGTTTTATTCCACTCCCTACTTGAAAAAAATAAAACGCTCTTACATTCTTACCTACTACTACATACACATGTCAGCTTTATAAGTATTCCACCGCCACCATCATCATCAGAGAACAAAATTGACGTTGTTTGGCATCCAATCTAATCTATGAACACAGACACATAAAATACATAACATTATGGGCTGTTTGCTACACATGTACTTCGACAAAGCTCTCTACTAATGGCGTCTGTCGCCGTCAACTTGAGATCGTATTTTTCATAGTCGTTCAACAGGCAAAAAGGCAGTTTACTTTTATCTCAATGGATGACTATATAGTGACTAGTGAGTGCCACCCTTTCAATGGAAAATATGATAATAATATTTAATAGTAAATCTTTCCTGACAGAATCCAATATTTTTCATGAAGTGTCCATATTGTGTATAGTGCCATTTAACGGAATGGCAAAAACGGAGAAAATGCCAAATAAACGCATGAAAACATGCTGAAACATTATTATAATGATGCGAATAAAAAATTAGGAAAAATAGTAGTTTCCCTCTGTACAACTCCGGCATTGTTCGACTTGTACAGAGAGTATGCTAGGAAAAAAATGACTTGGTTTTTCATTTAAAATTGTTGATGATGTGATGGCAGCCTTTAGCCGTTTATAGATGGGTACATTCACTCTATTGCTGTGAAAGCAATATAAAAAGGCAATCATTGTCAAACTGCTGATGATGATCATCATCAGCTTCATGAAGAAATCAGAAATAATAAAACGTGAAACGTAAATCAGAAAAAATGCGTGATGCCTGTAAAAGATTGTCAACTTTAAAATGAATGTTCATCCATTTGTGTAGCGAGTGGAAAACAAGGACGTCATTAGTACAACTGTACTCACAAAATGCACACACACACACACACACTACTCGCTTGCATTTATTAACATTTCAACATTCAACAAAAGAAATAATACTAATACAAAAAAGCTTTTTTCTTCTCTTCTCTCTCCCCTGTCATTTTTTTTAAAATGCTGCTATATCTGCTGCAGTACGCCAAGACTCCACAAACCACACAAGAACATTCAGGCGTAGGCATGACTATAAAGATAGACGTAATAAATATGTGCACATTTTATGAACACTGTGGTGGTGCAAAATAGCATGACCGATGCAGAAACATTGTACATTTTCTTCGTCTCCTTTTGCATGGCTGTGCTCGTCTTTTTTCTCTTCAGTTAAATTTCATTTCACACAGGCAAAACCATGTCAAACAAATCACAAACGGAAAGCGTTGCCCTAAAGCCATTATAATAAAGGAGCTTGCTATATGAGATTTCTTATTAGACCTCCTGTTTGTTTGCTAGTTTGTCTTCCTACGTAGTTTTCTGTGTACACAACACATCGTAGTCATCGTACCAAATCAATTGAAGGGTTGATAGGCTTGATATTTTACTACTACTACTACAACTGCCGCTGCCATGCTGGTGGTAGTGGCAATGATGATGATGAGCATCTCACTTCAAGCACGATCCTATCCTGTAACCTTATTAATTTACCGTCGTCGTTGCTCAAACACACACACTTACTAACGTATAAGAGCTAGTTGAAAGATATGTGTGATGTGGATGTGTGCCACTAATGTATGAAATAGAACAAACTTCATAGTTAATTATGTCGTTTTCTCCTCACAGATATTTTTCCTGACAAGTTAATCCTTCTGACAAGATGAAAAAAAAACTTGTGTCTTGTTTTGAAGTTGTATTAGCAAAATATTGTTGTGCGCGGAGCTCTGTGTGTGTGCAGAAATGGCACGTTGTTCAATTTATGAATTTTTAAATACTCTTCCTGAGGTAGCAATACACCAAGCACGTCTATCTCTCTCTCTCTCTCTCTTTTAAAGTTCATATTCATATTTTCTATCATATTTATCTGTATGAAACATCTTTTGTCAGCGATTTCCTGACTATTAGTCACTCAAAACAAACGTAGGTTTTAAAAATTATAATACCTATGAAGAAAATAATCTCTTTGTAGAAAAGGATTTGGCATGGGCAATGTGAGACTCTACAGGATTTTGACAGCCGCTGCCAGTAAGGAAAGTATGAAAATCTTGGACTGGGCAGAAGAAAAAACAGTTATTTTTTCTGTATGTATTTATATTAAAAATTCATATATTTCTCATCACCACTCACTACATATCCTCCTGTCGAAATTATGAGCCAGTTGCTGGCTACAAACAAAAATACATTACCTGTCTACTCCTCAATTCCCTCTTGTAGTTAGTGTAGTTTTAAGATGGTCATTCTACTTATTGGTTATTTTTTTGACGACGACTTACAGGAGGCACGCATGATTTTGATTGAGACATTTTGCTGGTGCTCTACCGCATCTCCTGCCATCATCACCACCGCCACCACCATCACAGCAGCGACAAGGAACAATAGAAGAACAGCACCTTCTCACATTATAAACATGTGTATACAAAGTCTCATGCTGTTTACCTACCCTGTGCAACAACTTTGGCAGTGAAAAGCGTGAAGATAATCATCATTTTGAATAATAATGAAAAATAATATTAAAAACTAGCCAAAGAACATCATCATACTATTAAGCTCCTCTCACTCACTCAACTTTATTGTCAGTTTCTATTTAGTGAAAAAATGAGCAGCTTATAGTAATAACAACGATAATAATTATAATAATGGCGATATTACATATTTCAACTAAATTGGACAGCCGCTGGATGAAAAAAGATGAAGGGAAAATAAAGACTACTACTGCTGGTGGTAATTTGGTTAGGCTGCTATGTGCATAAGAGAGAGAGAGAGATGATAAAAGTAAAATAGATTTTGTTATTGCAGCCCCACGCCATACTTTGTATGCGCCAAGCAAGCCTTTTAGCTACAAGCAAAAGGGGGAAAGAAGAAAAAATGAATTTTTGGATTTTTGGGGAGTATGTAACAATGATAATAACAGTAATAATAATGATAATAAAGTAGGCATACGTGGGGAAGAAGAGAGAGAATACGTCATGTATTAACTTACGATCGTCGGTGGTGGCTGCGGTGATGGTAACTTTATCCTACCTGACTAAGAAAGTTAATGAAGATCGGGAAAATTGAGAGGTCTCCTCCGGGAGGAAGGCGAAGGTGGGCTTGGCTATTACTCATTACATTATTCTTCTATACTCGTCGCTGGCGCGATGATGATATTATAAACCTATACTGTTCAAGTGGACTTGTAATGATAATACACAACAGGCGGCAGGACAGTTACCCAGGAGAGGGGCAAAAAAGTATAGTATGCTGCTGCTTCATTCTAAAATTGATAATAGTAGCAGCTGCAATAATAATCATCATAATAATCAGGATATAATGAAGATGATGATTTTTCATATTGTATTACCATGAAAATGCGCCCTCAGAAAAAAATCACATTCACCTGTTTCCTTCTCCAGTTGGTTAACTAAACTTTTTGTTCTTGTGCAACCATCTCTGGTTTTTTTTTCAAAAGATTTTTTCCTTTGTGTTGTGTTTATCTTCACGGAATAATAATCAAATCATATAATATCATCTTTTCATATTTGATAACTTGGGAGGCCAATGTCACGAAGAAACTTTGAAGACCCAAAAAAAGAGTATTGAAAGTTGGGTAAAATTAATTGAGGCAGGTTTGAAGATCCGGGCTGGGGGATTGTTTTTTTTTACTGGTTTAGAAAAGCCATTTCGGAGAAATTTTTTCTTGACAAAATACACTGACTGCATTCAGTGACTTTTGTTTAGGGAGAAAAAAGGAAACTGACAAAACGTCAAAGCAAGCGTTTTTAAACGCCTAAATTAGTAGTTGTAATGATGCAGTTGCTATGCAGGAAATAATTGGAGTGTATAGTTTACATTTTTAGGAGAAAATTAAGCTGTTTGAGAATTAATCTGCTAAATAATTGCGCAAAGAATTTACTACTTCACTCGTTTAAACTTTCTGTCAAAGGCTTAGGGTGTACATATTTTTTCTCGAGTTGCTAATTTATACAACTTGAATGCTGAGAGCGTACACATTACTTTCCTTCCGAGGACATTAAACCGTTCAACCACTTTTCCATAAAAAATGATTTCTTGTCGTTTGAAGACACATTAAAAATGAGGGGAAAAAATGAGAAACAAGGGGCTTGTAGAGAGAATGTGCATCTTTGAGTTTTGACTGTCTGGTAATATTTTCTTTCTTTTTTTTTTAAAAAAAAGTTACACGTTCTTGCACCAAGAAAGGTGCAAGAAGATGACTTAATAATAAGGATAATATGGACACTCATAATGTATTATACCATTGGGAATGGAATGACGCACACGAGTATTATAGAGAATAGAGAGGTAAGTAGTATGGCCCTGAACAGAAACTACATCTATAATACATCTATAATGTCGTGGTTTTTGGCATCATCATGCATGATTTTCCATCGGTATGGTAGCATATACACCATACACGTATGCATAGGGCCACCCAAGAAACGGGCCGCTTTGGCCACCCAAACGCATTCGAAAGGACAAAAACACTAAATAGACGCTAATGAGCTTGGCAGACTTGATACGAACTGAAAACGAAACAAGCCTCTCATCTCACTCTCTTTCTCCTCTTCTCTGCCTGCTTCGCTGACTGACTGGTGATGATTACTGCATATAGTGTAATATCTGATGTATTATTAATCCTGAATGTGTTTTCAGAAAAACTCTTTCAAGGAAGGAGATAGCGACAAGCCAATGAAGAGACGGGAGACAGCATATATGTAAAAAGTACATGATGATGAATGTTCAAAAGATAATAATAAAGCAGGCATTTTTCTATTTACTTCTGTTCCATTCATACGAATACACAGTCAGATATAAAAAAAGCACACGTACGGGGATGGATGGATGGATGTATGAAGGAGACTCTTGTCGTAATAACAAAAAGTAGCAGCACCACACACACAATAGTGAAAAAATAATAATGATAACTTGTCCCTCATCATCATCATGCCTAATCATAGTACAGCCAGTGAAGTGAATCCTCGTATAGAAATGGATAAATATGATGTATAAACGTAATTGTATATGTGTGAGTAGGCAAAAATACACAACAGAGAGAAAACGAAATAGGGAAAAAATTCATCAAAAGTTTCTGTAATAAATGCACACACACACACACACTCGCCACATTTATATCCTTATATGCCTAACATAAGCATGTGTACAGGCATAAAAAGGCTTTGCATCAAATGAAGATCCAGCAAAGAATATTATCATCACGAAGAATTTATCTGGTACAAACCTATCTACCATTTACAGAAGCAGTAAGTGTGTGCACTTGGAGGTACGAGAATTATGATGAGTTTCTCATCACTGTACATCCTACAATGTTGTTGTGGGTAGCTGCATAATATTATATATGACCACTTCAAGATGTGCAAAGATGCTCAGTTTACATAATATGTACATATTACTGGTTTTTGTAATGCGCTCCCTCCTCTTTCGTCTCCTTTCCAATACAATAATAAAAATATCAACATCAACTCATCTGCAGCCTACTAACAACAACACACGGAGGGAGAAGTTGTTGTAACACAACATGAAATGATCTTATAATATGTGCATGCTTGTACTTACTTTCCATGATATCTTGAGCAGTAGCATCAGCAGCAGCAGTGGTCGTAGTAGTAGTCAAGTCAGCAATGTAGTTAAAATGAGTTGAAAGTTTGAGTGTTGAGAAGAGTGAATCCCACTTTTGATTCCCTTTTTATACCGTGTATATGGTAACTTGGCCAATGTGGTTGTTTGGCTCCGCCTGTCTACCTCGAAGGCGGCCCATCTGCGTCAATTGACCTGTCAAACATGCTAACTTCCCCCACTCGTTACTTTGCTTTTTCTCTTGCCAGCTTGTTTTATTTTCTTTTTCTCTTGCTCATTCTCATCCTCAACTCGCACTCCTTACTTACTAAACGTAATCGTTCACTTCAAAACCCGTCAGTCAGTTTCGTTTACGAGAAAAATGATCGCAGTAGTAATAGCAATGCATGCATGCTAACAGGCTCGAAAGTAGATGAGGAAAAATTACATTATGAGGATGTGAATTGCTGAATATGCCAGAGTGTCCTGCCTGTGCCACAGCACGGCAAAGTGGCCGGCAATTGCAAAGAGAGCATTTTACAACCAGCCAACAGCACTGGCTGCTGCTGCTGCCGCGGTAAAAAGTAGAGAGAGTCGTGTGGACTCTCACACAGCCAAAATATCGTGGTACGGCATATATATATTTTTTGATGGTGTTGGTTAGCAGAAATGGAAGTTAAAAATGCTTGACTTCTTCCACTTCTGAGGCAGTCACAGACGTGCATGCAACCAACATTTAACTGGCAGAACTTTGCTTGTGGCATTTAAAAAATTGCAATGCAATACGCAGATTTATTCTTTTCTGGGAATATGACACACACGGGATACAACCATGTGTGTGTTATGATTATGATTATTATTATTTTTATATTTTCACAATTTCCAGAAATTCTCATTTTTGGTACACATATACATATCCTGAAAGCTAAATTCTAAAAAAACCGAAAATCAAGGGAGAGTACTAATAAAAAGAAAAAAGGATTGGTGCACACATGTACCTACATTAAATGTTGCTTCATGAGTGGATTTCATATGAAATTTCTATTAGGGTGTGCATTATTTCCTTGATTACTTTGCGAAAGGCAAGGTAGTCCGTTCATTCCTATCACCTAGCTATCCAGCTCAGCTATCCATTACATACATGACTACAGGTAGTTTTTCTACACTTTTTCATTCAGAGTTAACGATGTATTGCAATAAAGAATTATTATGAGCTTGTTGATCTATCATTATGTGGATTACATGAGTCAAACTTCGCCTTTGCTGTGACTAACAATGCCGCAATTGCTACCACTGGAGTTATGAGTATCACTTACTAAAAACAAAAATGCAATGCATATCACCAAAGAAATAATAATATGTAATAATAATAAGCTCTAAATTTTGCCTACCGGCAGGTTTCTTCCTTTTTTGTTGTACACACTGGCCGTTCAGTAATAACAGTGCTCCTTGACTTTGTATTGCATCCCATGGAAACAACAACACGCTCTTGATGTTATAAACAGAATGAAGTAGGATGAATAGCAAGTAAATAAGTTGTACCACATTGCATTTTGCATTTACTTTTTCATGTGTGCACATCATCATTGTACCATGATATAGTTTATAATAATAAAAATACAACTAGAAGCAAGAAAACTGTGTTATTATATAGCATGTTTGTTGCTACTACGAATTTACTAAATACAAAGCACCGGGCCAACCTCTCTAGAAAGGTTTTAGCACACACAACTACATTTTGCGTTTGCTTTTCCGTCGGCCTTTAACAGCCCCCACAACGTAATCACACAACGCACACGTCTATCCAGCATGCTTTTATTCTCAGGTCTTCTCATCGTTTCATTTTGAATTTGTCGTGAGTTTATTATATTACCTATCTACTTGTGTGCAAGTTCACTTCCACTCTACCTATAGATAGTAACTTAAAACTAGTCTTCTTCTTCTGCTGCTTATTGTGTTTCTGTCGATACATTGCCGTCGGTATTTTTGTCTACTTCATTGCTACATTTTTCCCTGTTTCAACATCAGCTCACCGCTAAATTTGGCAAGTTTCTATGATGCAATGTCGTTTTTTAACAGTTTTGTCTTTATTTAGATACATTGGTAACTTTTATTTTGCTGTTAAAAAAAACAGTTCAAATGTGTGTGCAGTGTGCTCGCAGTACGTTTGTATGTAATTCACCCAATTGGCAATAAAAATACATTATTTGGTTCGTCCAACTCTTAACGAAAATTGAGCGGCTACCAAAATATAAGAGCTACCACGTCCACGACTACCCAGTACCAGACATACAAGCAAAACCGAAAATCTAATCGTGTTGCAGTAAAACTAGGGAGCAGAGTGCATGAAAAGAAGGCGAGCCAACTTAGACAAGCTGACTAAAGTCAGGTTAACTTTGGCTTGATTCCCCCTGTCCCGTGTGTTTTAAAATCCTTTCGTTTTTCTTTCTTGTTTTCCGTATAAAATACAAATTGTGAAAAGTCAAAAGCGAGTTGTTCTACAAGCGCAACGGGTAATACTTTGTATATTTTTATGCAATGCGAACCCACGTAAAAAAAAGTTTAAGGTATTCCGAAAACACATTGAAAATACCTGTGTGTGTGTGTATAGCAGCAGCGGCAACAACGGCAACACAACCAGTCAACAAAATGGTCATTAGTTACTAAAGAATACGTTATACTATGTATAATGCAGGGAGACATGCATTTCGTGTACGCATATTTTCTACATAAACATACGTATCATTATTATGAACGTGAACGTTTAATAAATGGTATGTTACTTTTTTATTTTATACTTGCCGTCTTCTTCTCTCTCCGCTGCTGCTGCTGGTGGTGCACACCACGACGACGGAGAGAATAATGGATGTAACTTCACACATTGGTAATATAAGCCTGACCGTGTGCTTTAAATGTGTTGATTCTCCCTATAAAAATTTGTAAGTCGGCTTCTTTTGAGAGTATTATATTGTTGTACAATGTGTTCCTGCGGTTTGGTTTGTTGTACATGTAAGTGTGTTTGTGAGAGAGCGACGGTGAAGATTGCTCCGCACTCTGACTCGTTTTGCTTGCGACGACGATAACATTTTTACCACCATTGGTACTGCTGTTGCTGCTACTGCATACAACATCAACATCATCATGTAGTCAGGCAGACTTTCTTAGTGTGATAACGACTTTTTATTCCAGCAGAGAGCTGACTGGTAATAGTAGTAATATGTGAGCAAGTTACAATAAGAAGAGATGAGATAGGAAAGAGTGAATGAGCACTTAAAAGAGGTAATAATCCTGACCGTGTATAGGAAATACACACACAAAATACGGCGAGTCGGTGAAGAAGAAAAGTGTAATCATTTTCTCACATTATTATATTATTGCTCCCCACTACCGCACCACTTTGTAAAAGCTAGAAGCGGTGTGAGAAGAAGCTACAAGAAAACAACAGCAGCTCAGAGAGAGAGAGAGAGAGAGAGAGAGAGAGATAGCTCCCTGTGAATGATAAACCATTCCTGACACCTCAAAAAATAAACGTTGAGGCTGTGCCAGTCTTCTGATCATTTTGCTTGTTTTTACTGATTTACCAAAGAGAGACTTGACTTTTACCTGTACACCACCACCGTCAGTCCGCTGGCAAGTACGTGTATGCACCAACTAAAACTACGAAAAATTCCTATATACTTTGTTCCTGTCGGTTTTTCAGAGTCCGTGTAGTGCTGTTGCTGCATGTTCTTCAAGTGTAATACGGCGTGACGGGATCGCTGTAAACGGGAACAGTGTGTGTGTGTGTCGTTGTCGGTAATAAGAACAAGTAGTATTGACAGGATCACATATCTTTTGCCTCGCCTCCTTTAAAGAAGATATGATGATACTTTCTTAAGTACCTCATCAACTCTTCACTCTCTCTCTGTAGTTAGCCCGGCTGTACATGTGTGTGTATGTGTGTTTGTGTGAGTCAGACGAGGGAATATTATTACATTATGACTTGATAGCTAGACGAGTGAGTATGTGCGGAAAGGTGTCTCTCTCCTTATCCCAGATGAATTACGTTGTAATTTGTCGGTGCAATTGACATTCACAGCGTTAGTACGTTATAAATGATATCGTCATACACACTTCTTGACAGCCGCAAGCAAGGTTTGATGTAGACAATCGTTTATAACTGAGAAATGCTCTCATTCCATCAAAAGCCCTGAACGAGTAGACTTTACCAAAAGTGTTTTGCAGAAAAAAACAAACGAAACCAGTTGCCAATTGAAGGATCATGTGAATTCTGTGAACTTGTATAGTGAGTTCGTCATACGTTCGTTAAAAATTGTGCGGACTTCCAAAGAGCCAAATTAGTGGGGTATCCTGCTATTTGAATGGCTATTGTAAACTACCAATTATTGTCATCATTATCACCTCATCCTAATTATCCGGAGAAGAGACAATACTTTGTGAGTCACTAGCCGAAATGAGCATGTCAGACGGACGAAAGATGCAGTAAAGTTTTAATACGAAATCAAGGAAAGAAAAAGACAAGGGATGCACCATTGGCAGGCAACCGCGCTGCATCATTATCATTTCCACGTTCATCCTTCCCAGAAATATTTTATTCGGAACTGTGTGGCAGAATCTTGTAAGCCCGCCCACGCACATCCCTTTTTGTGTTGTTGACGATAGAATGATAAAAATATCACATATATAACTACCACACATCAATCTAATTTACCTAAACTCACAACGATGATAATTTAATATAAACATACGCACACCTATACTCACCGTTCGTCGAGGGAACACCAAACGTGGTTATGAAACCTAACGTGTTTTCGTAATACATATTCATAACGAAACAAATCCAGCAGAACTATCTCGCCAAAAACAGACAATATTATTATATTTATCTCAATTTTCCATCACTATTGTGCCTGCCCACATCTTCACCAGCATTATCGTTCCAATAAACCACCATCAACACTGTCTCCGGAAAGAAGAACGCAACATTGTCTATGAACAGCCGAGCCGTGGCTACTGCTGCAGCCGCTCACTTTGTTGCTCCTTTCTTTGCTCTTGTCATGTTTTGGAGTTCACTACTTGAATTGTCCTCAATCAAACTTCCCAACAACGTTGACAGATATATCATCATTCCCATTCGTCTTATATCAATTTCAGCCACTGCCATGTGAGTATGTACATTACCCCATTTTCATATATAAGCTGGGGTAGAGAGCCAACTTGTGTCTCTGCTGCTCTTCGTTGACTACAAGATAGTAACACTTGAAAACCAACCACCGCCACGACAACAGGCAAAGCTCCTTTACTCACATTCGTACCCTGCACGCCTGCCTGCACACACACATGACATGAGTTGTGATGTTCTGAATGTAACGTCGTTGGTGACTAGTAAATAGTGCGGTGACTTTTCATTTCTCAAAAGTGCACGAGCAAAAAGCTAACTCAGTGGACCTACAACGTGTCAGTCAGTTTTCACACTACCTGTGCTTGACTTGTCAACACCTTGTACAATGATGCGAAAAAAAATATTAGCAACAACTCATAATGTTCTTGCCGTTGGTTCATCACAATAGCCGCTATTATTAATGGTGACTTGTAGAAGAAATAGTAAATCCTCAAGTTGACTAGAAAATTGTAGTAGTGTCTGTGTGTGGTGATCCAGTTTGAAAAATGTAATTATCTTGAACTCGTTCAGGCAGAAAGAAAAATAAATATTGAAAAAATATGGACTAGATGAAGAAAAAGAAGAAAACTTTATATCGTTCGAAGGAGAAATTAACAAAAGCGTGAACTTGTTGGGTGCATCCGTACGTGCAATAATAATTATTTTGTGACGTTGATAGATTCCTGTGTTTAAAAAATAGGTTGTTTATCTATACCGGTAACTAGAAGCCAGTATAGTCTTGAATATATTTTACTGAAATAAATAAAAAAAACAGATTGAACGAAGTTTTGACTCCTCATCCAACTTGTTTCATTGTGACCCTATATTGTTATACTGTTGCATAGGTGGTGTACTTGCATACTTACAAGGCGAAAGCTACAAGAAAAACTATCAAGTCATTTCCCGGATTCACCCAATAATTTTTTTCATGTCGGCAACGCAACAACGTAAGAAATCCTCATACTATCCACAATTCACAGGACCAAACTAAAGGCCTACAGACACACACAAGAAGATTGCATTAATATTGTACATGTCAAGTTTCCCCTAGAACACGTGAAGTATACAGTAAGCAAATTACAATTTTTAGATTGAAGCTGACGCAACTAATAAAGTACACATACAACGCCCATATATTACTTCCTTTACACGAACGAATGATCATTTTAATTCAGCTACAGAGTAATTATAGTTTGGATGACTTTGAATAATGTGAGAATGAACGAAACATGCATGAAAAGCATTGATTGAACTTGCTGTGACAAAGTCGTTCCCTTGCCAAAAGGAATCTGAGGTGAAAAGGATTATTTCGGATTACGAATCCGATAGAGTGGTGAAAAAGCGCCACAATCACTGTTTAACTTAAGTGGATATATTACTTTTGAAAATACGTCACTTTATTGGATCTCACGTGCAGTGCGTTCAGGCATGAAATGAGACATCACATTTTCCTGCCGACAACAGGTCTATAGACTTTTTGACGTGTAGATCTATGAATGTGTGTCGGCTAACGTGTATAGTATGAACCTGTATAGTATTAGCAGTTTTCCAAATATGTGTAAAAGTTAAAACTAGCATACAAGACAATGATTGTGTATGAATGATAAACTCGTGTGTACTGTACTGTCCTGAGGATTTTTCCCAAATCCCTGGTATTGTGCCTCATTTTAATAAGAACACAGCGAACGCTTAATGTTAGTTATTTGTTTAGTTGGTAGAGAAAAGTATACCCTGTTATGACGGTGGAATTGTTTAGCAGAGTTTAGTAGAAGTAACAACAAATTTGGGATTGTCGAAGACAACAAAATTAGTAAGTTGTTTAAATAGTAGTTGCATTTGATGCATCATAAACCTGTGTACTATTACGGAAGCGAGGAGGAAGGATCGCCATTGAAGTTTAGCACTTCCTCAATCCCGTTTGCAATTCTGGCAAGTGGTGAAACCATTTCTTTAGCCGAACCAATGTGTGAGGCAAAAATGGATCAGGAACCGGCTGAGAGTGACAAAATTGAAGCAAAGTCACCTCCTCCACCACCTCTACCCCCAACAAGTATACTTTCCAGTCACTGTCATAAAAGTTTACACAATCTTGGAAAAGGCCAACCTCTAACACCAAATAGTCAAGATGATGAAATGTCATCCGACGACCTCATCAGTGTAGGCGGAAGCCCATCACCGTCGCTTACTTCCCCAGATAACCTGTCAAGAGCAAATACAGAGGACTTTTGTTCCGAAGACGAATATTTTCGACCACTGAAAAAACTCAGAATGCTTCAGGTACCATTTTTATTAAACAAATGATGCAATATACGCAATTTCAACATAGAAAATTAATATATATGGGTGGCAACGGAAATCCGATTTAAATAAATGAAATGTCAAGTAGGTTGTGTTACATCTTTATATATTGGTTTTTACCTGCTAAGGCTTGTAATAATAATGCCAAATGATGATAATAATAGCAAGTATTTCAAAAGACTCTATAGGCTGTCACGTTATCATAACAGAAAAATAAAAATAAAATGAGAGGATGAAATTCACGATTTCTCCGGGTCGGATGACAATTAAGAAATAGGTTTATTATAAACTTTCCTAGTTGAAATGTTCATCCGGTTGGTATAGTTAGTAATACGGCTATTATCAGTTGAACGAAACATGGTTTCTGCTTGTATATAATTGAATCCCAGTTTCACATTTTTTGATTTTTTAGTAATCATTATTTTAGTTGTTGCGTCCTACCAGTAAAACCTCTCAAGTGAAACTCCCAAAATATAAATCACGTTGACTGCACATGTACGACAGTACCAGTCACCAACTGTTAACTAACCCAACTTCATATATACTCATGTAGGTGGAGTCTCCTTCCAGTCAGACTGCAGCTGGAGTCAAGTCCTTTTCCATTTCCGATATTCTAAGTCATAAACCTGCTAAAGGAAGCAATGGTGGAGGCTCCCATAAAGACTGTAGTGCTAGTGCTGCCAGTGCTGGTCGACAACATCCTGACAGAGAAGTAGTCGCTCAACAGAGAATAGTTCGCCCCTGGGATGCCCAAAATAAAACGAATGGGAGGCGAAACTCATCCGATTCGTCTCCATTAGATGCTCTATTTCAGATGACATCGAAGACGTTTGAAGGACTCAATGGTCACCATGAGAATTCAGGTAAATATATACATGCATCCTTTGAACGCAAACTACACAAATTCCATTACAGCTTTACATAAATATTGTTCACTTCTCACACTTCTGCGATATTGCCACCAATTTTTTGCGCACTCGGAAAATTATTATTGAGTAGAACAGGAAAAACAATGCCACTGCTGAAAAACAGTTATGATTATCGTTTTATTTTTCTGCTCCAGTGCAGTAATACTCCAATTTATTTACGGTTTCAGTTACCTGTAGGTCCAGTACACATTTAATCACCTCATTAAACTGCGTAATTTATGCAGTTGGCTATGCTAATTAAAAAATGCAAAATTTTTAAGAACAGTAGCGCGGCATGCACACACTTTTCTGTATGATGCTTTACCCGGAGCGTATAATGCAAGGAAAATAATTATAATAATAGGTTACATTATTCAATGAAAACATGCATGTTTCTTCAACAAAATGTTTCGTGAAATGTCAATTTTGATCATCATCTTCCATTCTTCCTTTCTTTATTACTACACATAATAAGTTTGTAATTTTTTGTCTCGTGGTGTGTGTGCAACTGACTACGATATTGTGCTCATTTTTATTTTTCGCGATGAGGTGGGTACCGGGGGCTCCTGCTGACGAAAATAAGAGCAAACACGCAGAATACACACACACAACACACCTACATGTAGACGTAGGAATACAACAACATCACTTCCATTGTTGCTATTATTATTGTTGTTGTTGATAATGATGATAAGAAGAGGATCATACCTAATTAAATCATGCAGATTATTAATTGCCTCTATATAGTTTCACATCTTATAATTAAATTAGAAAGGAAGAGGGTGAATGCATGAGTTTTCTGTGTGGAACAAAACCCCCTTTTCATTAGAATATGTCATGAAAGACGGAAAAATATGAGTGAATCCATCCGCCACACACCATCATCATTATCATCACCGCGCCACCAACAACAGAAGGAAAGCATCTGGACGAAGATAAATTGTATTTAAAATTCACATGCATGAATGGAGGTCCTATGTTCACAATTGTACCACAATTCATCTTTACGAATTCTTTCGCTGACGGCAAAAAAACGAATATGATGTTGTTGTGAGGTCGACGACGACGAAACGAAACAAATGATAAAGAGCCCGAGAGGTTAAAAAAGTATGAATGCGTGAGTTCATTGCGTTCATTCAGATTCATACAGGGATACATGTAATATAATAAATAGAGTGTACATGCATTGTTAATTGTGACTTGGTACCACCATTGTCAAAACTTTGGTTTTATGGGAATCCTAGTTTTGGGAGTAGAAGTGGGTGCACCATAACCATCACCAGCAGTACTAGCAGCAGTCGTGTAGACGAAGAGCTAAAGAGACAGACACTCACTACCCACCCAACACGAACCTAGGAAAAACTTCTTATGTAAATTGTGTGCACTCTGTTAGCAAAACATCACGAGAGATAATAAGCTACAATGATAATAATAATGATGATGATTTCCGGATGAAAATGTTTTTTTTTTCTTTTTTCGGAATATTTTTTCTTACTTCGCTATATGCATATGTTACCTCTTGACGATGAGTTTTTGGGACATGATGATTTTCAGGAGGGTAATTTGGGTGCCGCTCACAAAAATCTCATTTAATACGTTTCATGGTTTTGCTGTTTTATTCGAAAACTGAATGCATTTGTTCAAATGTAAAATATTACGTTTTAATGTTTATTTCTTTGTGCTCTTTTAAAGTGAACACCGTTGCTGGTATAAAGGGCGTTTTAGCAAACAAATGATACATAAACAATGTGTCGTGTGGTGTCATGCGCCTCATGAATATTTTTGTCCATAATGTATCCGGTGTCCGTTTTCAAAGCGGAAAATTTATACCTTACCTTCTATGCCGTTTCAATTTTGGGATTAATTATTAGAATTCACAGAAAGGGATTTAAAAGTAAGAATGTAACGTAAGTATAGGTCTCCTCCAAACAATTGGCAGCATAAACTTTTATTGTACTGGTTTCTACCAGCGTTGTGGCTGATAGTCTTATCTCTAAACTTATCGTTCCCAATCAGTATATTATAGTGTAGGTACAAAGTTGTCAAATGTCAGAGTGTATTAAATGTCATCAGTCACCAAGTTAAAACTACCTCCCTTCTCTTTCGCGTTCCGAAACAAATAAAACTGAGAACACGGAAACCTGGGTGATGAGTGAGTGAACAAAGGAGAAAAATATTGTGGTTGTGGTTGTAGCAAAAGAAAAAAAACGACGTGAAAGAAAAAGTTTAATATGATATGTGTATACAGTAGCTGGTAGTTTCATTATTGTATAAATTGTGTTAAGGTACTAAACAATAAAAGGGATAAGAAAGTACACAAAAAGTCAGTACATATCTTTGGCAAGGTGGCATTTATTTTGCTTCCAGGCAGTTACCAACCAACTATTTTAAATACTATGTGCATTATATTAAATGTAAATAAATTTTTCATGTCAAGTAGTGTCGGTCGTTTTACTATTACATCAAATCAAAGGAATCTGTTCATTTGCGTATTTTATATTATTTATGTTTACTATTTACGTACATATAATCGGTTGTACATGGTACATATCGTCATTACAACTGACTGATAGACTGTACTAACAAGCTATAACTACAAGCATTTTATGTTTTTTTTTCCTTTCTTATACTTTCCCGATGGTGTATATGTACGTTGTTATTATTATTATATTACGGTTTGGATGCGTTTATTACGGTGAAAACCATTTCACTAAGTTTTTCCCTTGTTTTCTTTTCCCATTCCCAGCGAAGCAGCAGTGCATATTTCCTAGTTAGTAGGAGTAGAAGCAGTTAGCTTTTTTATTTTGCTGATTTGCGTGTAAGTTGGAAAAAAGGAAGTATTCGATTTCTTCTTGCCAGACCGCAGACTCGGTTTTAACCTCAAAAAGGAAGGGGCCGGTCAACTCCGATTTTTCTGTTTCAGAACAATGTGTGGAATTGGTTGTATACAGATGCCAATTTATCACTGGAGCAAGACCATGACACGAGGCTAACCATAGATTCATTTATCATCTGGAATGACTGATTGATTGTATGCGGCGTTGGTATACCTATACAGACCGTTATATTACAAAAACTTGGCTATATTAATATGTGTACACAACAACACCGGGGTGTTTGGGGTATCCAAACAACGAGGAGAAATGACGACGAGACGGAGTTGTAGTGAAGAAAAAGTGTAAAGGAAATGGTTCGTGCCAGTATGCAATTTTAACTAAATCCTTTTTCATATGTTTATTATCAAAAAATTATTTACATGGTATGATGATAATAGCCGTAATAAAAAATAGAAGCATGTATGTATATCTTATGGGGCGCGCCTCTATGTAAACTTCGGTTTCTTTTCTTCTTTTTTTAGTGTGTCCGTTGTTGACACATGAACACAAGTCGTCTTAACCTTACTCTCATAGTCATGTCATGCGCATGAACTACACGTCATTTATAAGGCTACCTAGCAAGGGTAATATATGCAATCATTTGTACTTTTTGTACATACATATAATATAGAATTTATTCTGGGAATAGCAGTACTGGATGCTTATTTTTTTACAAAAAAAAATATTTTTTTCTCGATGGTGATAACTGCCATCCATAATGTTATTGTTATTGTGTTACAAGGAGGTGATAAAATTCGTGAATGATGTACATACAGGTTGTCATTATGTTTTTGTACCAAAATTGTACTGCTGGTCTAGTATGTTCCTCACTATTGCTATCATATTTTTACGAGGTAGCTAGCTAGGTGACCACATGTGGAGATATGTTTTGTGTTATCCTTTTTTTATCGACTTGTTTTCTTTTTGTGATGATTGACTAGTAAAAGGCACATGCAGCCAAAGCTGAGCATTATGTCAGCGGGCCCCTTTGATTAATAACAATAATGTTCACATTCGCATGCATTGTTGTTCTCGGAAAGTACACACAGACGTAAGTGTAACGGGTGTACTCAGTAACGATCCGTTTTAGTTGACGAATTTTTAATGTTCATAAAATTAACAGCGGTATGATTACCTTTTCTTGGGGTACACGTCAGGGAGAAAAGACACGTGGACAAGAAATCAAAGTAGCGTAGTTTAAGTAGTCATAAAACCGCATCATAAAGAGAGAAAAAGGGGTACAACTTGGCTGTTGATTGTCTGTCACAGGCAGCACAATATCGTACCGCTGTTAACTTCTTTTATTTCTTTAAGGAAGTCGTCAACAGCTTCACTATCGTAAAAGCGGGCAAGCTCTCTTTACTTTTTGTCGTAAAAATGGAGAACCATAAAGCCATCGAATTAGAAGGCAAGGGTTTAAAGTTTCATTCATTACTATCCGTATTAAGTTTTCCTTCCTCCCTTTTTCTTCGTCATAATAGTAGTGAGGGCAATTGAAATACATAATAGTAATAAGCAGCAGGATTGGTGGTAGTTTCAAACGCCTACTTGAAGACGAACACTGTGTGGATGGTCCCACCACCTCGTACTCTTGAAATGAAATGGAAGTCGCAAGTTGCAGCAAGTCTAATACGGGCAAAGCCGACGGCAAATTGCTGTGATGACAGAGAGTTAAAACGCAGCTGTTGTGAGTTAACATTTCAACCGATTAACGTGAACATGTTGACGGCAATGTTTCCGTTGAGAAAATATCACCCAAGCAGGCAACCAAAATATGTTCAAATATTTCTACACCAACTTGTGCACAGGTTAGTTATTAGAAAGAAGTTCGTTGGTACTAGGCAAGCCTCCTATTTACTTCGTACACTTAGTTTCGTTTATAACCGTGCACGTACAAAATTATTTCCAAGTAGGTTCCCAGATAAAATTAGTGGCAGGCAGGCAACGTATATTTTTCTATGTAATAGCTACTCTTTACGAACATGCTCAAATGTGTTCCAGAGAACGAGAATAGAAATCTTTTCAAATTCCAAAAACCACAGTCCTATGAAAACAGAGAGAAGTTTCTTATCTTGAATTACCTGAACGCATGGGACTATATGCTCACCGTACTCAAACTCTTACAGTCATTCTGATTTTCTGTTAATTTCCTAAAGGTTGCCAGCTAGCTCCCTTTCCCCCAAAAAGGAACCATTGATTAAATATTTCATTGGGTAAAACATGGAAAGAATCAATAAAAGAATGGCTGCAGTCTCTCGTTTCACAGGAAACTTTTTAGCTACTGTAGGATTCCTGTAGAATACTCACAAGTAATAATATAAAGATTTTGTATTTTCATATAGTATCACTTCGGTAGACGGAAGGAATTACAGGAGACATAAATTCACTTCCTCAGCGATTAATTCTAAACTCATTTTACCGCAAGCATATAGTATGCGTATATCTGGTGGGTATGCACTAGTAGCAGGAGCAGTCACTGGCTTCCTGAATCTTTTATAATGATTTTAATGATCAACAAAGTGGAAAACTTTTTCCCGTCGTTATGTAAACTCTCTGGTTCACTCGGTATTTCTACCCCATCCACAAATACTTTATCAACTGAGGAGTCCTCCTCAAAGAAAACTTTTAGTGGTATTGGTATTATAATAGTAGAGTAGTTATTATAGTTGGTGCTTTACTGGCAGCGTGGAAATGAAGTAAACTTAAAGGGAACCTTGTTTTCTTCTCCGTTCGTATATAGAACCTCGCCACTGCTAATGATGAGTTGACACCGCGATAAGAAACTATTTCAAGAAAGTCTTTCACTGTAAAGTAATGGTAACCAAATATCACTCAACGAGATTTCAAAATTGTTCACTCCCAAATGCATACATTTATCCAATCCACATTGGATAGGGCTTCGTACATACGGTTTACATTGAAGCATGACTTTTACTTGTTCTCCGTCCTCAATGCATGAATACCAACAAGCTTAACCAACCGACTTTTCAAGTTGTCTACACGTAATCTTTAACTAAATGCAAATGACACACAAGTAAGAGTGAGAGAGCGACAGAAAAAGTTTTCAGCTCCCGTTTTACATTCCTAAGAGACAACAAGTCGGCATATCGCTGTGCTCTGCTCTCTTCTTCATTTTCCAAAAACGAACTTTGTTTGACACGAACCCAACTATAAACGCTCATTACTCTCCATTTCGACACGTTATCTTCCTCACCCCTTGTCTCTCGTTCGTAAAGTTGAATAAAAACAGTCAAATACCAGAAAGAAAAATTTGAACAGTGGAAGCATTACAAACACACACACACACACAAATACACACACTGACATACTACTAGCGTTTTTCTCAGTTTCACTCTGAAGCACGACAAGACTTTCAAAAAACAACGACGAGTTTTCTGACACTCATTTTGTCAGCTTGTAATAAGTATGCCTTCATTTGAGATTTTTTTTTAGCAAAGAGACCAGGGAGATGATACCGTCGTCGTTCGTTACGGTATTTTAACATTTACGTCTTGAGTTGTGAGTTATACTTTTTAACTGTCATGATTAGGTGCATATTTTCGCAACGTTATTATTTAGTGCAGTAGTCATTCCCTGATGTTAAATTGAAGTTATCGTGTAGGAGAGACGTCGCAATGGGAAGGAGACGCTTCTTTTTTGCATATAATCTTATTAGCACAGTTTCGCCGACCAAGTAAATGTGGGCATTTTCTTTGCAACATCAGTTTCTTTATTTTTCATGCCTAATAACACATTTGTTTATGCAACTTTAGGCGCAAGCTGTGGGAAATCTTCCGTTCGTTAGCTGTCGGTGCTTCTGTGTGTTGGCTTTATTATTATTAACTACCTATTTAACACACCTAAGTACATAGAAGCATTTTTGTTTCAAGCCGTTGAATGACAGCATATGTTGAAGAGAATGGAAAGTGTTGGGGAACGAAGGTCGTTTATGATTGCATCACATATTATAATTTAATCCTTAATGAATAATGCACTCCTCATTTTAGTAACCTGACGGTTATTTCTGTGGCAACAATAACAGTACTGCAGTGGTCATTTCTAGTATGATTGACATGAATAAAAAAATACAAGGAAACAGCAAAGGTTTTTTTGCAAGATCGCAACTAATTTCACAGTTATGGCGACAAAGTAAAGAAAGATAATCAATGTTGGTACTGATTGACAAAAAAACAGTTCAAATTCCGCGCAAAATAAAATACTGTAGTCAAAACAAAGGTTGTGAGAAATAGGGATTAAAAATACGGTTGGATAAGAACAAGACTATACGATAGAAATAAAAAAAATATTAATCACAAGTTGGCTGGCTACATAATGCTTCATTTTACCAAGAGCGGTTCTCTGGTTGAATAACAATGTTTGAATGTCGGATGCATAGAAAATGCTTGAAAATCAAAAGGCAGTAAATGAGAAGATTGTTCATTTATGTAGAAAATCTTTTCTTTTGTATGCAAGCATGGTTTTGTTGTTGTAGGGTCGCGTGAAGAAGGCAAAGTAATTGCCGATTTTCTTGAACGTAAGTCTTCAATTGGGGGAAAAACCGCTCACCAATGAATACAATGCGCGTGTGTAAATGATACGTATACATATAACTAAATTGGTATATATGTTTAAATATATATCAAAGTCTTCTCAGAGACATATATACAACGTGTTTATACCTACATATTATCGTGGAGCTTCGCGTCGCTCTTCTCTGTGTGTTTCTGGTTTTTAAAAGGAGCAAGCAGAAAAGTAGGGAGAATGGAGGAAAAAAAATTGGTACCTCTTTCCCCATTTTCCGTATTCTTTTACTACGTACATTATATGAAGCTCTATATACTATGAAATGAATGGAACGAAAGATGAGGTGAAGTCGGCAAAAGAGTGTATTAAAAGGGAGTCATCTCCATTATGTAATATACATATCTGTTTAACGCTCTAATACATGTAATTAGAGTTTTCCTCTGCTCCTCTGACTTCTGTATATCTAAACAGAGAATAAAACAGGGAAAATATGATGCTGTTGTTGAATCCTAACTTGTTGTTACATATTACCTTTCGGTTTTTCGGTCTAAAATGTATTTTTGGCCTCAGCGTGGCAGTCGGCACCGACACTCACAAATTTTTTATCCACAAAAAACGCAGCTACTTACAGCTCTCAAACACGAAAAATACAGAACGGACAACTCCATAAGTGGTGGCGGTACTAGCAGGGCCTTCATTAACATTATCATCTTCACTATCCGCCTTGCTCATTTATGCATAATAATAATAGCGGAATATATCCAGGTAGCAGAAGCATACTTAATATTGCATTTCGTAGGCACATCACATTAGAAATTATTGCTCTGTGGTTTTTTCTTGTCTTTCTGTCGGTACTATTATGGAATTAGTTGTAATGGGAATTAAGGTGAGTCATTGAAAAGACAAAAAAAACGAACCAGTTGTATATCGTCATATATAAACACTATTTTCTTCCCTTTTTCTTCACTTTTTACGTCACCGCGCAGAGATCTAGAGAATTTGAATGGCTCTGTTTAATATAAACGTGTAAAGGTTGTCATAAATGAGTGCATGTAATCGTAATCACATTCTTCACGTATCACTGGAAGCAGACTAGAACTCGGTTTGAGTGACTTCTGCTGCTGTCGGAATTTTCAAAACATGTATTAATTTGAATTGCACCCGTGTTTTGTGAAATGTATCATACCTTCATGCATACCCACACAACGCGTCTTCCGAAGGGAAGGTTTATAATAATAATATGGACGTACACGCTGCTGCACCTTTTCCTGAACCAGTTGCACTATTAACAGTAATAAATATAAAAATAACAGAACAGAATGTAAATCTTTCTCTCCTCTTTTATTGTTATCCTGAATTTAATTTTAGTTCATGTCGCCAACTGATCCAATCTTTGGAGCTTTAGTTTTTCTCTCTTCTTTTTCTTACTTATACATGCATAACACGACTGCATGGTACTCGTCGACTCGACTACTGGAAAATTATCATTGACTATTCATGACCGGTTAGCAATAAGCAGGAGTCTACTGGTAAACTGTAATTTTGACGAGAGCCGATAGGAATGAACATGCATTCTCTCTCCCTAATGATAATAATAACAACAACAATAACGAAAAAAGGCGAATATTCTATGAGCAATGTCAGGAGTCAGAGGATGCATGGAATGGATGGCTCGGGAGTATTTATATTACATGTTACTACTTTTAATACTATATACTTAGTTTATCATTTGACATGCAACGTACAGGGTAGTGGTTCTCATTACAACTTTGACGATCAATAACAAAAAATACAGTGTTGGTAGCGGATAATAAAATGTTATTTTATTTATGTATGCCTAATAATATTTTGATACATTTTATAATGTAGGGTATCAAGTCAGTGGAAAGAACAAAACTGTGAAATGACCAAAAGATAAAAATCTTTACCCTGTAAGGACAATTTGTACAAGTAAGCAGATGATGGCTACTGCTATTTTTTGGGGGTTGTACGTATATAACTTAATGCCAGTGCGACAAAATATTAAATTTATAATGGTGATAGCGATAATAATAATAATAATAATAAGGTTGCGTATAAGGTATATGACATGAAGTTATGGTGTGTTATCATCATTATAATTCATTCATTATGTACATTGTTGTGTGCGTTATCGTTATCACCATGTCAACCAAATACCATTGGAAAATTTTCCTATATTTGTTACTCGACACCACGCATCTATATTTTACAAAGTCCACGTTGACGTTTCTGAAAGGAAAAGTGAATGAAAGTAACGCACTTTATTTATCATACATGTAGCAAAATATGTGTTTCTCTATATAATAATAGGCAGGTTGCATATAAACTCAGTGTTCCAGTGTTCTGGCTGTGGAGAAACGGTCCCGTTCTTCCTCCCTTTTTCCGTGCTCAGTCGAGTGTCCAAAATGGTCTCTTGGAAATCATTTGTCACACCATCACAAACCACGCCAGCTAGTAGTAAATCCTTGAGAGGGCACATATTGACGATAATAATGTGGTGGTATTATATGCTTGTAATACGGCTGTTACATATGTTTCTTTATGCTCCATTTTATTGCATTCACTATTATCCACCTCAACCATATAAAAGAATGCGGTGCTAAAGAAAAACAAGTGTGTTGTGTATTTAATGCGACTACTCCTCTCCAGCTGGGCTGGTGTATATCAGTTACGCATCATTATATCCACTCGTGTGCATCTATTTGGTATTATTACTATTATCATTACTGCTACCACCACTTCAGCCATTTGCTATTTATATAGGGAGGGTGGCGACGCGGCATTGTGTAATAATATGTTGGTTTAGTTAACCTGATCTTCTGATCTTGATCGTGGTAACGGTGTGAAAGCATCAACGACACACTAATAAATGTCCTTTGATCACGTTGACGACACAATGCTAGATCGTATAAAAAATCCCATTGCCAACTTGAAAAGGTTTCGTAAGAGAGGTTTTCCTATTTTCTTGAACAAGCTCTCATGAAAAGTGAAAGCATATCAGTGGGTAATCGTGATTGTAGTAAAGTGAGATTTGATTGTTTTTTCCTTGGCATGTTTCTTCTGCATTGACTGAGTTTATTGATGTGTATTAGTATTTTTAGTAAATGGAAACGTGATGATGACTATGACGATAATAGGATTGTGTGTGTGTGTGACATTGATTTTATGATTCAGTATTTCTTTCCGTTGATATATATATGTTTGCCTTTTACACGGTACTTTTCTTAACTGTTTGTTCAACTTGAACAACGGATAGGGGAGTTGATTAATGTAGGTATATATTATATATTTCAGATTGTAGTTACAATATATTGTTAACTGACTATCTATTTCTTTTTTTAGAATGCGGATCTTCTCTCGATTTCAGAGAGTAGTCTAAGTAGGAGTTTTTCTCTAACACAAAATTCCAATTACAATTGGAATTTATATATCCTAGCCCATTTGGCTTTACGAGAAACCGTTTATCCCAATATTGACTTTTTCCACCTCGTTGACTGCTTCTTTTCGATTATCCTGTGATATTTCATCGTTTCTCTGAGTAATATAAAATTGCATGGAAAAGATACAAAACTCGGATTACATGTTCACACAACCAGCCAGCCCTACCCAGTGATACTGTCACTGAGTGTCGCTCAGCCTTTATTCTAAAACATACAGCGCTGCTTGGATGGAACTTACATGGCGAACCTAGTTTTCTTCTCCTTGCGTTTTTTCCTTCATGTGAATTAGCACGCGTGCTTTTCCAATTCTTTTTGGATGGATGCACATTTCCAAAAAGTTCTCCTTTACTATTTACTACGTTGTTGAAGGGAAAAGAGAAAGGTACTGTGTGGCAGCATTATGGTTTCCACACACAACAGCACAGATTCCTGTTTCAACAAAGAAAGGAACTCGAAATGAATAGGAAACAATTTCCTGAAGCAGCAAAAATACGTTTTTATATGTGTTGTTTCATTTTATATGTAACGTAGAGCTTAACCCTTTTTTGAACGATGTCATGGGAAATGGAATACAATTTTCGTGCACCCGAGTAAGGGAAAAGTGATTCGAATCGTCAGTATTATATTGTTTGTCTGAAAGTTTATGGACTGCTATTTATCATTTGAATGAATGGACTTAAAATATTTTGTACGCACTGCAGACAAATTTAACTGCATGCCAATAGGCAATCATTCTTAAGTAGTTTTTTTGGGTTTGCTCATTGCTGTTTATCTATATGTGTATGCATGATGTGTGGTATACATGGGAAAGAAAATGTGAGAAAATTCTGAGAAAAAAATGTAAAATTAATGTATACTATACAAAATCGAATTAAATGTTGTACCAACCACACAGCCCGACCGGCCCTCACAGACAGGAGAATTAAATTTTGCAAGTTGTAAAAATTCCTACATTAAACTGATCGATACGACGTGTTGGTTTAATCCGTTATGTTTCGGCATATAATATCCTGAAAAGTTGATTTTCATAATTACTCTCTTAAACATCCACGTATAAAATGCTAATGGCAATGCTTAAGTAAAGTGGCGTGAATGAATAGACGGGAGAAACGGGCGGGGAGGAGGGGTAGAGAGGGGGAAAAGATCAATAAGGACTCACCTCCTTTCAATTTAGCCCAAAACAAACATTTCGTGTCTCCTTTTCTAATTTTCAATTTACTTTCCTGTTGATTGAATTCAGTGATATGAGTGTGGTGGGTGGGTCGCTGGATAGATGAATTTAATTACCACCCAGGTGTTTGTTTTTGAGCTGACGAACGACTGAAACCCCTCACAAAATTGTTATCATTAGCATCATCATGAGAACCACCATAATCAATCTGTTTGCTTACTAGTTCATTTGAATATGTAATCCGTTTTTATACTAAACTATGGTTATTATTACTCGTGAAATCGATAGATTTCATGTGAATAATACCCAAAACATACTTATTTTATAAAGGAGCCCGTTACTCGGATGCTATGCTTTTGTTAGATACGTTATGTAAATATGTAGATGTGTTGCAAAATATTTCCCTACTAAAAGATGTTCCCATGGTAAATTATACCAAGAAGTTTGTGTATTCGAATTTGAATGCGTCAGCCTTCCATACACAATTATTTGGCAATGTGATGACTTGTAATTAAACGTTAAAAAGTATCAGATAAATTAAAAGTACGCGGATTTACCGTACGTAATTAAAATACAATCAAGTATCTCTTGTAATCAAAGCCTTCATCGAGGTGAACCTAATAATAATCCTCAATTGCTATTTTATTCAGTTCAACAAACTCTAATGAGACACTTGTGCCCGGTTGTCTACAGTCAAATTGGTGTGCGCGGTGGGCTATTGAGCAGTTTATAAAGCGACAATTCTTAAAGCCGCCATGCGAAAAGCAGGGCAGTCTTGAATTTTTTTTAAAATATTGATACAAATAAGGCGCCTTAAACCATCTACAACGTATGACGAAGCTTGTCAGAAGACAACTGCCACTTTACTTTTACAAGATTAATGGTTTCAGGGAACGCGCTTCATTTTCTTGTTGGTAATGTGCGAATGCCTACTACCAAAGGCCGCTACTGCTTAACAGCGTATTATGCATCCCAATACAAAGATGACAGGGCCACGGAGTGTTGCAGGTAAAAAGAAGGAAATCATGGTGCAAGTGCTTTGCATGCATATACGTTGTAGATACCTCTGCAATACTTTAACTACCTGCAAAAATAGACTACGCACAATCGGATTTGCCGGTATAATAGAATTCTTTATGTATTGTGTATATGCAGCCTTTCATTGAACTTGAATTGCAACTTTAAACTTGAGTCAACAAATTCATTATCAAAAACAGAATGATTGTTATTAAACTTCACGTTCGTGTGTGTGTGTGTGCTGCGGTTATATGAGTGATATGATATGTGTGTGTCTGTCTGTTTGAGGTTGTCGGCTTCCTTATTAAAGTGTGAAGACCATGTCTTCAATTCTTACAGATTGATGATGTCTGTGAGAAATGGAGGAGTGAGCAGGCACATACACAGAACTGTCAATCAAATTTTCTAAGCGAAGGCAAATTTATTCTAATTGCATGTACTTTATATTCATGTATTTTTACGTGCATCTCATCTTAACACATTCATACCTGCGCGGTGTTTGGCAGATGCATTGTAAGTACGTACGGTCGATTGTATTGGCAGTATGTGTGGATGCGGGTGCAAAATATTAGAATACTTATGAACATTGTTACTACTGCTACTACAGCTACTACCACTATTATATCAAGTAAGCAGTCAAGAAATTTTTACTCCTACTTTTTGTAGAATTAGAGAAAGGGGCCCAAATTAACTTACACTCTTAAATTACATTTTTGAATTCTAGGTACTTGCCTCGGCAAAGATATTTTTTACGTGCACTTTAGCCGCTTTCCAAAAAGATATTTATTTGCTCCTTTTTTGATCATCTGCCAAATGTCGTACGTGCATTGTTGGGGAGTTTTCTGGGTAAGCTGAAATATAAACGTCCTTCCTGTGTGATTTTTTTTTATTCGGGGAAAAGCCTGTCTGTATTATTCAGTTCTGCTGACGACGTCGGGTTAGTTTTCTTGACATAACATAACATCAACACCACAACACACGCTCTCGTGTATTTATAGTTGGCAACACCACCACCGTCAGTGTTGAAAATCGAATGTGCAGCCCAGTAATCAGTTTCACTTACAATAATAATTAATTCTTTTCTAACTTAAATATCACAACGAAAAAGGAGCTTTATCCGCAAATTTAGCCTATTATCTTCGTCAGCCTGATTCATCATAACATGCTGTTATGAAACTCTTTAGTTGTTATAGCATTTAATAAGCTGTGGTAGAGTTGCCCAGAAATTCTGCCAAAAACCCACCCGCGGCATTATTAAACAGTAATTACCTTTACCACATGCATAATACAAACGATATTCTCAACCACAACGAATCAGAGAATATGTGCATGGTGAAAATTATTGTTAAGACTATAATTATCATTTAGACTTTTGTAATGAGATGAAGTCGCCTGCACACAGAAACAGCTAAATACAGTAAGAAAAAAGACTTCCGCTCCTTTGTCGCTATCCAGCTTTGTTAGTTGTTTAAATTGTTGTTGGTGCTAGTTTTACGTGTGTGTGTGTTCAATAGTGACAGGTAAAGCAACTTGATATGAACCTAAATAGGTGGTTTATTATACGACTACAAGAAGAGGTCTAGTTAATGTTTAAATTCCCTCTCTTCTCATAAAATGAATACGACTTGGTGTATTACATACAGTGTTAAAGTTGGTCTCTCCTCCAGGTTTAGCATTTTTTTTCCTGCCCTGCTCTACCCTTGTGGTATTCTTCGTTCTTTGGTTCGTTTGGTGAATTTTAATGCCTCCACTCCACACGTAGCTGATGACGAGCGCATGCATGTGTGCAGTACAACGAGCATAGGTATACGTATCATATATACTTTTTTAAGTACAGAATGTAGGAATAAAAAAACAATGTCCATATAATATGTAGTACAATCCAGGCGGTTCTTTTCTCATTAAGGATATCATTCTTTTGATGATGATGACTGAACAGTCTGTTTAGCAGTGGTGGTTGCGGTGCAATGACTGAAAACATACTATTACAGTACATACACATATATAATTTTTCAGTTTAGCAGTTCGACATCATCACTGCTGCTCAGCTACTTTTTATTTATTCTTGTTTTTCGTCAGTGTACATGGTTAGTTGTTTTAATGTAAGAGCGAATTCATTCAAGCTGTGAGCAGGTCTCATGCAATGCTATTATTTCAAAATGCGAAAACCAGTTGGGCGTCAACCCTCCTGTTATTACACACATAATATACCGGCGCTTTAGTACGTATTCTAAGGAAGGGTTTCAATGTGTAATGATGTGTGTGTATTAATATGGTTTGTATGAAACAATGTGTGCTTGTGAATTATTATTTTTTATTATTACGCCCGCTTCTTCTCGCCTACTCCAGAGCATTGTTGCTGATTTTTGGTCGATTCTGAATTGAATGCAGCCAAGTGAACCGGGAAAAAGGGAAATGAAATGAGCCCTTGGCATTCGCCTTCCTTTTTTCGTTTCACTTCAGTGAAGTGAGGCTTGCTCCTGAGTGCACGTTCTGCTATGTATCAGCGAGTGCACGTATTGGTGGGTATTTACCGCTGCTGGTTTCGTCGTCGTTTTTTGGCATTTTCCTTAATTACTCTTGAAAAGGGAACACAATTCAGCTCTTCTCACGCAATGGTGTTTATTTTGTAAGCGCAAATGTTTTTGTATGCTTTACTACACTCCAACATTCATATATTTATAAGGAAGATTGGTACCAAGGAGAAGCAGTAGCGGTTAGTTTTATAATTGGGGGTAGGTGGATGATGATACTGTGTTGATGATGGCCTATTTATGAAATATTATATTGTGTAATATGCACATAACACAGAAACAACAACTAAAGGAGTAGTAATAGTGGGTATTAACTTGCGAGTATTTATAATAACTAGTGTACCGATGATAAAACAACAGACCTAAGTGGCTGACTAGAGTACTACTGTCTTGTCCACACCTGTTAGTCTAAATGAATTATGCGAGACAATGAATTATTCTCATCATTATCATCATCTTCATCTCTGGACATTTTAGCACGGTTTCACCCTTCACGTATAAGAATACCGTCGTAACAAAACGGGAGATTCATTTTGCGCGCAATTACAATTACGGACAACAGGAGAGAATAGGGTTGTAGGCAGGAATATGTAACCACTTATATGGCATGATGTGTTACAGACGTTTTTTCTCACTCGCTCTCTATCGTTCTCTTGTCTGCCCTGTAAAATATAATAGCCTCCATTAAAAAGCTTTGAATGGATTATGTGTAATAATATGATTCAAAGTGGCATGGCGTGGCGTGCTCTTTACTTTTTTTTTAGTGCTACTGCCTATTTAATTTGAAAAGGTGAACTTGAATGGCTCGTCGTGGCTTCATTTACGTCCATCACGCCGTCATACCATAATTTGATTTAGTAGAAGTCCGTAAAATACATACCTCTCTCGCTCTACGAATAAAAGAACTTCTTCTTTCATTCCACCCATCAGCACTATATCATTTTATCGTCATCTTTATCACACGTACACATAGTCCAGTCATATTTTTCACATTTAATTACACTTCCATTTAAAGTGTAACTATTCAGCTTAAAACTACTGTTGTGCAAAAGAGGAAAGATAATAATAATGAGTAGGCGAATAGGCAGTGAGGCACAAGGAAGAAAAAACTATAATTATTTATTGCACGAATGCATATGTTCCCTTTGCAGGCGATAAAATATATTGGTGTATCTCTCAGGAACAATGTACCATTACTAACAAGTGTGTATAAGCTAGTGGTGCAGTGGTAGGACAATGTGGTTTATTTTTCGACAAGGAACATTTTTTCTATCAGTCACACAATGTGACTGGCTAGACACAGACTACACAGTGTGTAATGGCAACTGTTGATATAAACGATAACAATGTATGTGTGTTTGTATGTGTCATTTTCCCCGGACTATTCATTACCCAATTTTCCCAGTCAGTGAATTTGCAACTCAGTCAATGCTTAACTAAATCAAGGAATAACCTTGTAGAATTAAATTAAATGACTTTCTGCTGATATTGTACTATTCTAGAAAATGAGTCTTCCTTTCATCGAAGGTTTGAGCATCCACGCAGCTTCTCTGTGCTCTTTGAGAGTGTACATGTTCTCAAAATTCATGGTCCATATTATATTGGAAACATTTTCTCGTCATCTACCGCAGTGCATACCTGAAAATTTATGGCTCATATCTAATCAATATCAGTTGGGAAAAATATGTGATATTTTCCCCATTTTATTTTCTCATTTTTGTCATTCATCCATCCATGCACTTGTGTACAGTTACGGTTAGGTATGGTATTGGTAGGTTGGTATACATGGTGTTGAGACGGTATATAATACCACGCCAAATATTTATTTTAAGTGTCGCCTCATCCGATTCCATAAAATATTCGAATTACTGTTCTTCCGTAAACTCTTTTTATTTGGGGCTTTTTAATTCAAGCAATAGCAGGTTTGAACGTAATGTGTGCTCTTAATAAAATGGGAAAGTCAACGAGAGAAAGAAAAAACCAATTCAGCTGGCAAGTTAGTCATAGCGTGTTATGTGAGCTTCAGGGGACACATAGTATTTGACGAGGAAGATACACAAAAATGAATCAGTTCACTCACTCAACGCATCAAACAACCTTAGCGAAAAGCTAACGAACAAGCAGCCCCAACAACAACAAAAACATGAAACCCACTACTTCTACTGCCGAATACAATATATACAGAAGTAGAGAGAGATAGAGAGAAACAGCAAGTGAGCAAGTTAAGCTCGTAAATTGCCTCATAGATTGCATCTTTTCTGGTGTGCTTACGTGCGAATGCATGCCAAGAAGGCAAACAGGCGTTGATGATGCATGATGTCGTGAATGCTTGACGCCTTTTCGGTTTCATCTCTCCCTCGTTTTGGCGCAACGTGGACGTACACCAAATAAACAAGTGATACATTTTCGGATATAAGTCTACAATAAGATGATGGTTGATGTTTGTCACTATATAGCTTTTCGTGATATATGCTCAAGTTTTCTGTGTGACGAGTTTAATGGGAAATAAGGGAGTACTTAGGGAAATGCTATTAGTCAGGCTCTTCGAAAACAATCACAATGATGTGCTACCACACACGAGTCGTCCAGCTGTCAGCTGTACGTGGGTTTTCAGTTCCCTCTTGTTATTATATTTATCAGCACACTAGAACATATTATGATGGATTTGCATTTTCCTACTTCTTGACATGCCATTTTATAAGTTATATTATGCAAGGCTGGAGAGAGAGAAAACCAATATTCCCGCGTTCGGCGAGTAGAGCATTCCTTACTAGAGAAAAGACTACGTGGTAAACAGGGAAATTTATTCAATTAAAGAGGAATCTTAAAACGGGAACCTGACTGAAAAAACCCTGACTCATGGCTACTGTGTCAATTACGGTTTGGCTGGTTGCTCTTTAATTGCTGAAAATAATTAACCTCTTGTTTAATTAGCTATTTTACATGATCATGCAAGCGCAATATTTACATGTCATATTTTCATTGTTTTTGCAGCGTACTTACAGAAAGGCGGACGATTGTTCATATAGTTCCGGTTTATTTGTCATTTAAAAAATGCCTTATGAAATGTAGTGTGAACTGGAAATCACACCCTAAAAATATTTAGCCGTTCTAGCGACGACGACTGTCAAATCCCTTAATTTGAATTTTACAGTGCATCGGTAATCGGTGGTGACCAGGAAAGGGAAGGCAAAATATAATGAGTACGCTTTTGTTTCATCCATAGCTTTTTCCATATTTTAATTAAAAGTACAAATATTAACCAAAAGGAAAGGTATATTTGTCATCTAATTTTAACACGTTGATAGGACACACAGATATAACAAACATAAAGCGTTCCTAATATTTACCCAAATTCGATTCAACTCTTTGCAAATTAACAGACAACCCCATAAATTTTCTTTTATGCTACCTCTCTGTCGGATCTGCCCTTTTGACTTATTAGGTATTGGTTAGCTTCATCACCGAACATGTTTAAAATACTTTGTCCCCGTTGGACTGATTCTGAGAGCAATCATTCGTCGCAACATTAATATTTTATTAGTATCATGCCAAAGCAACATTATGCATAGCACTGAAATACGTGTGTATTTACTTTATGTTCTCGTAGCTTTCTCTCGCAACGTTGTTGCATAAAATAAATTTGAGTCGTGTAGTAAATTTAATGTAGGTAAGTGCATCAACTTATACGAAACGAGTGAAATTTTAACGTCTACATAATTAATCAAAAGGTTCTCCAGTTACAATATTTTCCACAAAGAACCCGCCTTTCCTTTCCGGTGACAACTACCTAATATGCTGGCTCCTATTTATCCGTTCAAATGCCATTCTTAAAACACTATTGTTTTAAAACAATAAATAATATAGTATCGCTTCGGTAATTTATTCCCATGAAATTTTAATCTCGAGTAAACACACCTATCAATCCGCGTGTTCATCAGACAGTAAAACAGTAAAATAATTCATTTGACAGAAGAAACGAACAGTCACTACTATCGATGGCAAATATCTACACTGTCCGATAATATGTCAAAGGAAGAAAATGATACACCGAGGAAACAATTATTTTGTAATATGTCGGTACACAGTGTTGAAATGTTTATGAGTTGAATGTGAGAATGGGAAAATAGCCTTCTAGGCGCTCGCCTGAAAGTGCTAATATTTATTGACCTGTCAGAATACGAGTCTTCTAATAAAATGAAAAATATTTCATTTAACAAGTACCACCAATACATTTGAACAGTAACTTTGGCATGGTTTGCATAAAATTATGCTTGAGTTAAGATTAGGCATATGCAATAATTATACAATTTAAAGGTTATTTCTAGAACAGGCCCAGCAATTATTTTTATTGTTCATAAAAAGATGCAAAAATAAGTTGAAACTGAAAAGGGAGGAAGCAAATTATTTTAAGTTAAAGAGTTGTTGACGAGGGCTCTTGGTCATACGAGTCATACGATTTAACTTAGTGCCTTTCCATTTTCCTACGTGTGTAGTTGTTCTAGTGAAAGGACATATTATTTACATAAATAGTTGGCGTGGGGGGACCGTTCAGTTTATGAAAACAGGAAGGCATTATTATTATTAGATGGATAATTTTCAGAAGCTGCTGTCGAAGTCATAATATTTTTAAGCGATTTTGTTACTGGTGAGCCGTAAACTAATATTTGAACTGTCGCTGTCAGTTTAAAAAGTTTATTATAGTTTCATGTATCGGCTGCTACCCTGTGGGTTGATAGGGATAAATACATTCAAAACGCTACGAATGCACGTAAATCTCTCGTTTGGTCGACAGAGTGCCGAGCTGAGTGAACACTTGTAAGTGGTGAAAACGGGAAATATTATCGTTATTATTATTACTGTATTAGTATCGGTTTCAGTATCAGACTTCTCTTCCACTGCTACTGCTTGCTGAGGCAGTTGTAAATCTGACTCCGTGGTATGTCAACTGACTAATGAGTTTGCTTAAGAGATCATGTCAACCCCAGTTTACGAGCAAGCAAAAGGCAACCCCTCAACAATTTACTCTCTCAGCAAGAATGGGTTTTACGAGGAGTGAATGATAACAAATTGGTTTCTGGGTAATAACACCGACAACTACTACTAGCAATGCTGCGCTGCTCGTCACAACGTTTACTGAATGGATAGAGGGAAAGAGTAGAAATGCCACGAACAACTGAGGAAAAAAAGTCATTGCCAGAATAATTATTTGAAATTAAAATTTATGGCATTTATATTACTTCATGTACCTACAAACAGATTGTCTGCGATGAACCTGAACTTACAGTAGTAGAGATAAATGACGAAAACTTGAAACGGTTAGATGGTCAAAATATTATTGACTGGCTGACAATTTTTTTAATAGATATTCCTCAAAGAAAAGCGTTCATTTTCATCAGAATTGAAATAAGTTTCTTACAAACCGCTGTTCCTTCAACAGAAAATGTTTAATTATAAACCAATGACAAAAAATCATTACGTAAGAAAATCGGTGAACAAGAATTTTTGTTGAAACAATAAAATCCTTTGTTGCCAGAATGGGTTTGCCTGCTTCCAAGCAAAAAGATGCATTGCATTGACAGTCGAGTGGGAAGAAAAAAGGTTACATATCCATTTAGTCTTTTTTCAAAGGCTCTTTTCATAGCGAGAGTTAGACTTAGAAAAGTTAAGTTTGTTAATGAGAAGAGAAGTGGATTTATGTCTCAAGGCTGAGTGGATGACAAGAATGAGTAGGTATACGTATATATTTAGCGCTTCACTGCTGCTTCTACCAACATACATCGTCGTCATCATCGTCAAAGAAAACATTCGACATGTTTATTTACACAGTAATAGCTTAAAAAACAACAAATAAATGAATATACGTGATATATGTATTTATATATATATATTCTATACGTGTAGTATTCGGAAAGGGAAAGACAGAAATTATTCATGTTTATGGACGTTCCTGCTTGTATTTACAGTTGGTCGGCATGAATTAGTAGTTATTTACATATAATTATAAAACGTATAAATGTATAATTACAATTACTTTTTTCACTGTTGTGATTTTTTAAAAGTCTCTTTGTTTTGGCACTATTTAGTAAAAACAATATTACCATGCAAATTACGAAAAAAAGCATAAATTTTTGAAGCAGTAAAAGGGTTAATTTGTGTACATAAATAATTACCTACATATTGTAAGTGACCCCAGCAGTTTGAGTTACTATAAACATAACTACATTTTACACTAAATTTCAACTTTGAGTTGCAAACTAACGTCAGTATAGTAGCAGTTTTGTTTGGGCTAGGTCACATGACATCTAGTTAGTTTCATCTATCAGCAAACTTCACTTTCGACAGTTGCTTTTAATGGGAAATTTATTTATTTTTTATATTTATTTTTAGTAAAAGGAATGTGTATTCATGTCATGTTTGTTTACAAGGTGAGGGCAAATAAATAACCAAGTCGTGCATGACGACGCTACCATGATGGTGATAATGACGATGTGTACATAAAAACAAATTGTCGTGTTTTAGTTACATGTATGTATACATTCATGGAATCTAACTTTAGTCCAGTGTATACCGCGCTGCTGGGAAGAGTATCATATACTGCTTGAACAATAATATATGTACTAACCCATGCCTAGCTAGCTACCAGACATTATGATAATGATGAGAAACTGTGAAAATGGAGTAAATGTTTTTTTGGGGGGTTTTGAGCAGGAAAGTGAATAAAAATGTCATCAAGTATCGGTCATAAACTGGTTGACTTGCTCAGTTGTTCACTTTTAACAAGTGTATGACACTCGCAATAACTATACGCTAGTTGCCTTGCCGGTGATATCATTTATACTCCGGCATATGAAAATATATATTATGTTCTTTGCTTATAACTTCCTGTTTGCCGTGGTGCTGGTGGCGGCATGATTTTGTGAAGAAATACTACTAGCCTTCGTCGTCGTCGTCGTCAAACAACAACAATCATTATTAGTAACGATGAACAGTAGTTTACGGGAAAAGTTTACAGGCAGGCAGGCAGGGAACATGCAACCATTCCAAAAAATAGAAGGGAGTGTGGTAGTCAAGTCTAGCCAAGTAATAAACCTTAACTACTGCGTCGTTTCGTTTGCTCCCTCATTTTTTAACCACCGCGATCGTGATAGAGTGAGAAGAGTGAAAGTGTCGAGGATAATGACAGAGGTGATTTTTAGTAGAACCAAAACAACGATAGTATCCCCAAGTCTACCAGAATGTGTGTGGCAATGTGGCAAACAATGGCATGATTTGAGCAAGATATAAGGTAGTTAGAAAATATAGTGTGAAGGTAGATAGATAGATATTATAGTTGTTTTTTTGCTGCGGAATTGTCAGTTTTTCTTCCAAAATTGGATCTGAGCATGAAACCTGAAAACGGAAAGGTGTTGTGTGCCCTTTTTTGTGAGTATGCGCACGACATGGGTGTATGGGATCCAACGAAGAAAAATGAGGCATGCTATATGTTTATACCTATATTGGGGTTGTAACTGCAAGAAGCAGTTTATATTTGTATTATGTTGCCAATGTCTGGTATAACTGTCCAAAAGGCGTGTTTTAGCTGGTTTCTGGTACACTCGCTGGAAGGGAATTAAGTTGACGTATGACGTATAAAATAGGAAATGCATTTTTACTTCTTTTACGACAAAAATAACGTCTAGCTTGTATCTACACCTGCTAATAATGCTTCCTCCCATTATTTGTCTTTTGTTTCCAGGCAGGGTGTGTATTTGATGTCACGGGAAACTTTAGTAGTAAAATAAATGATGGAATGCCAACAAAATAAGTTACCAAGTTAATACGTATAAGATTGTTTTTCTTGTGTTTGAATTAAATGGAGTGGGAAAGTGTCTATTCTCGGACACATGTTTGGAATCAGTGAATGTATATAGGGATGTGTTGGCTCACAACTGTGTATCTACCATGAATGACAAGTACCTATGTATAGTCATAAATTTTTTACTTGTACTTTAGTGTTAGCGTTCTATTTACTACGTTCACGCAACTCGTTGTCGCAGCTTAACCATAACCATATACCTATTTGACACAAGGAAAAGAAAAAAAACACACGAGAGAACAAGAACAGAGCTGTGCATTGATTGAGTCAGAAAAAGGAGTTGAGGTTTTTTTCTTTCCTTCGCCATTTCCACTTCCTCCTCCTGTGAGCCATCAATAACAATATAATACCGCGTGTTGTTTCAGTGCTGACGATAGAAGGTGTAGTTGGCTCACAACTTCCTCGTGGATTTTACAGTTCAGGAATGAAAGATTGCCCCATGAGGTTTCACAGCAAGAGAAGTCAAATGAAAATATATTTTATGAGGAAAGCAAATATTTACTCATGAATGACTTACAAGAGCGTAGACCAAGTTATTATAGTGGTGAATATTTCACACTGGAGTAGTCGAACAAAATGCCTGATTCAGTAACAATTTCAACGAGAAAATAATGATATTTTTCAGTTTAATAGTTGTTAACACCACATTTTTGGCTTTATTATGTTTTCCGTTTTTCTCTATCGACACATGTGAGCTGATAGGATTGCCCTAGTAGAAGTCATGGGTGTACAATCTTCCATAATATGCACGGTGAATTTAAATAGCTATTGCTAGCTATTGGATAGCTATAGGAATCTAGAACTGTACAGGTCCCCGTTTTTGCTAGGCAGTCTGATTGACTAAGGAAGATCGGAAGATTATGGAACCATGAGAGCAGTAGTAGTTGTTTCATCCGTAATAAATGACGAGTGGAACAGGATTTGTTTTTTGGAAGCAACTTCTGGATCAAGTGAAATGATGACAAACATGAAGAAGTTTATCATGTTGTTCAAATCGATTTAAGGATATCCCCATCCCCATGTCCTAGCTTTAGAGTTGACAGGTTTATGTGCCCTGTGTATCCCGTAGCGGGAAGGAGAGAGTCCAAAGCCCTTTTTCGTTATGCATGCAATATAATGTCAGCATTGGTTTAGGTTGCTTCTATGTCAGCAAAGAAACTGAATCCTTCAGTAAGTCATTGTGGCAATTTTTCGACGACATTTCGGCTGGATAGTAATAATGATATGTTAAGGTCTTTAATCTTTACGCATTTTTCAGATAGCCTCCAGAAAAAAAACAACAAGCATGAATGCAGGAGAGAAAGTGAGCAACTCGTAGCCTATTTCACTGCTCATATACTCTACATTACAATCACAGCCGTTTATCTGGCTAAATCCAGAAATAAAATCGTTTTATTGTGACTTCTACTACTAAAAGACGTTTCGTTTAAGCCGATCATCGTGTCAGGATATCAGCGACGAAGTCGGTAGCTGTTGCTCAATCTCTGATTCAATCATGTTTCCGATTCCAATATATAAATACGTATAGGTACTTAAGCATACATGAACCTAATATACGTATGTTTATATACTTAAATGCATGAGTCGTCCTTCTTTTCGTAAATATCGGAAACGATAAAGAATATTTCTCAATTTCCACTGCCAGTTTGTCTCAATTTATCTTATTTCGTTGTTGCAGACGTTCCTCGAGTCAATTTTCTTGCCATTTAGTTACGATGTACATGTATTTGAGGAGATAGTGATATCACTATGTGTGGTGGCGTTGATGTAATGATCGCCTTCGTGATTGTTTTCGCGTAGAATGGATGCCTAGTACCGTGTATCGTCTTCCAGTGTGGCAACTTTCTTTTAATAATGCGTAGTTAAGGAAAACGATGTGTAGCGGAGTGGAGCAGAAATACAGATACTTTATTGCTTCTCTGGTTACTTCTCTTGTGGGACTCGTGTCTCATAAATAAATCACCGGCTTTAATGTTGCACCTTCAAATTTATTTCTCGTAATTTGCTCAGCACTATAGGAGCTGAGGGCCAGAAGAGAATAGAAAAACGGAGAAAACGAAATAGAATCTAACGAGATGATGGTACACAAAATGTGTGCTTTCTGTACATTCTCTGGAGTCTGTGTCTTGATATGTGTGCTGCTAAATAATATAATGTGTCATGTCTAATAGTCTAATACATGTAGATATACGTATGGGATGGCAAATTGCAATCCTATCTCCATAGACTAGTTGACATGTCAGACTGTAAAAGAACGGATAAAAGTAAAAGTGTCAATATACTAAATCTTCAGTTTTGTCTCCTGTAAATATTAATACAAGGGTTTGTTCTTGTGCGCAGAGCACCGGAGTAGTGTATAAAACACGATTGAAGAAAGTCGAGTTTGTAAGCGTCGAGTGTAGCTGAGCTGAAAAGAATACTCCTTTTATTCATAAAACAGCACGTGTGCGAGCGAACGAGCAATGAATTTATTTTGTCACCTTGTAGACCTTCCTGTCTGCATTCACTTAATTCCATACCATACATCAGCGTCATTGTCATGATGATCACTAATGCTATGCTATGCTGGTAACGTAATTGTTTTACCATCAAACGCGTTGTAATTCCCTCATGTCTGATTTGTACATACCTTTACATTTCCAAAAATTATTGTCTCGGTGCACAAATTGGTTTTACAAACAACCAACAACTTCTCTCATTCTCGAAATTGGTTGCTTTGACCACGACCATCTAATACATTAGATTTGCATGTGTAAAATGCAACGTAAGAGATTTTTTGCAATTATGCCGGATTTCAGAAACTAGCTTTAGTTTGGTATTATTTATAACCTGCATTTTCCCAGGTAAAATTGGGTAAAGTGCAATCATAATTTTTAAAATTTTGTTTTTAGTTTTGTAAGTCAGTTTACCGAGAATTAAATAGAGTAAAATTGAAACTAGTACAAAAGTCAATAAATGTTTGTTTTAACCATTGAATCATTTGAATGATCTTTTTAAATTTGTCATTCTTTTGTTTCGCGGTGCTCCAACGTGTTATTTAACGACATCGTTGGCTGTCCTATCATTAATTTTTGTCGATTGGAAATATGAAACATACAACCTGTGTATTAGTAAGTTGAACAAGTTACCGCTGATGCTAATGGTGTAACTTGCGCCTCTGGTGTACGCTAACTTGATCAATGAGTTGACTACATCACAAAAAAACAGTGAATTGTGTTGCACATGCAAAGCAGAGACGGATTGGAGGATGTTTTTCTCTCCGTCTTTTCATTCTGTCTGCCCGCTGCGTAAATCTGAAAAGCCTTAAAAGGGGATTATTTAAAAGTGTTACTAAATGAAAAAGGAGCACCAAAGTTACGATAGAGCACGGTATGTTTTTGTGCTGTTCATCATCGGTTCCGATTTTACAAACTATTTTCATGTTCAGCCAGAAGCTTGAACAACATCCACAACAGCGACCACTGCTGAGATGTGATGTCATGATGGTGTGCTGAATGTTGATCTTGCTGCTGCTGCTGATGCTACCCAACGCAACTCACTCACAAAAAAAAGAATACAAATTATATTTATACCAGCCGAGCCGAAAGAAAGGCAAGATCGTGGCTCAAAGAAGACGACAGACTTGACTGGGCCCAGTGCACAGTTTTTTCAAGATGAGAACGTGTTTGGAGTCAAATAAACATGTGTTTTGAGAAAGAGAATAAACTTAAAAATAAAGAGTGTAAGAGCAACGTGTTTATATATTGTAACACAAGTAGTGGAACTTAGTGGCAAAAGGTGCACACTATTTTCACTCCTGCTGTCTACACTTTTATATCTACACGAGAATTCGGTATTTACCTTTAAGTGATGTAACATTTTAACACAAAAAAATGAGTAACCGGCTCCGCTGACTTTAATATGATGCATAAACCCACACTTATTTGGAGATTTCCTTTTTGTAAAAAGCGACTTTACTAATCCATCTATAAAAAAACTGGTGTATTTTATTTTATTATTTCATAATAAAACACTCATGTGCATCATTGCAAACTGATACATGCACGCATTGCTCTGCAGCCTGTTATGCAGAATAATAGCCATGTTATAAAAAGCGTTATCAATAATGAAGCTAGCTGCCCAGTACTGGAAATATTTTGGATGCAGATTGCGTACACAGACAATGGTATTTAAGTACGGTTCGAAAGGATTAAGGCACTTGTACATAAGTATATATACATATAAAATGTGTTTCTGTGTATGTCTACTTGACGGCAGTTTTATAGATATACTCGCATCTATGCATCTGCAGTAGTAAAGAAGTATATTTTTCTTGTAGGCATTATACAACATAAACTTTCCTCTTGATTAGTTTCTTACAGCCGCCGTCAAAGTAATTGACTCCTTGAGGATAAAACCCATCTGTAAGCATGTATTTAACGTTTCATTTTAACCTTTTCGGCTCTTTTTGATGTGGGTTGTTATATCATCAAATCGGGTAAAACTTCTTTGACCAATCGAATAAAAATTAGCTCCGTATTGTTTCTAATACAATGATGATGAAGATGATTACGGTCTTACCACTACCAGTGGTACCGCTGAAGAAAAGTCTGTCAGCCCAGGAGAATAATAACAATAATAATAATAAAAAGTATTTCTTTTTTCTTACAACTTGTTGACTGCCTCCACTGGAGGCTGATTAAAAAGCACATCATTGTTCATTCCTCCAACATCACCACCACCACTACAACCAATATAACCATCTCTCTCCCACAGCATCCCTCCCATTTTCTCCTTTCACGCTGCACTGACGAATCTGTCTGAATTAAACTAACTGACTGAGAAATCGATTACAAAGTAACTTCTTTTGTGGAAAAATCCTTTTTATTATTTATTATTAATTTTTCGTTGTGGATAAAA
>JAHZNB010001547.1:0-10267 GCA_027744295.1 Callyntrura guangdongensis
CAGGGCCAAGAAATCGCAAATCGTGCTTCAATTCACGCGTAGGTACACAACCTTCTATTACCACCTATAAGACCGATATTATCCCGACTTGAATCTATACAGCGACAAGGAACTATATGAAAAATCGAACCTATATCTGGCATCCCTTTAACCGTGTATATACGCTAAGTCGTTTTAATACACGATACGGTCGGCAGGAAATGAGTCGCCAAGTTTGTGTATACATGCAAGAAGAAGTAATAATAAAATCGCATCTTTGTGTGTAAGTGTGTGTATGCGTCTATTCACTATCATCGTCGTGATAGCATGAACAAGAAAAGAGCAGCCTATACGTAACATTCATTTTCTATGTGCACACCCGCCACGTATTTACATGCCTCTCTTTTGTGTACACCGCTTATACTCCAAAAATCCCTCCGTTTTCATTTTTCTTTCTTCTTTAGCCTTCTTTTCTTCCTCCTCTGGCTACAAACCACTGAGTGGAAGGACAGATGGCTTTGTAGGGGTCTGCTGCTGGTAGGTACACATATATAGCTAGTAAGTTTGCGGACGTGCTATGTTTAGGTGGTTTTTGCTGGAAGGAGCAGTTTCACGACTCACGACAAAAGGAAAAAAGCAGCGTGTTTGGACGTGTATAACCAAGTTATAAATAAGGGAGGAGAAAATGGGGAAAGTAGAGAGTTGCTGAAAAGGAGGGAGAGAGAAGGATGGATAAATGAATGAAATAAGGAAAAAAGAGGAAAATGACGATGAGGATGATAAAGCCAGACAGGATATGGTCTTCCTATGCCATTCTCCCTTTCTCACTGTCTCTCTGGATTTAGCTTTCACCCAAAGAAATCCCGTTAGTAAGTGTGAAGATCCCCCTGAAGAAAGCCAACAACAAAAAGGTAATGCCTAACGGTACTGTTTGAACAAGTTTGTCCATTAATGCGTCTTGCACAAGCGTACATTTTATAAAGATATATCAAAGTCTTTTGGGATATTTACTGAGAATGCTCATCATCATTATCATCATCACCCAAAGGTACAACTTGTGTAGAAGTCAGTCAATGTTTTGTTATTACAATGCATGCAACCTCCTCCCCTACCCTTTGGGTGCTTATAACGAGGCTACTCTCTCTCTCTTCCTCTGTGTATTGACATGCTGCCTGGTGTACATAGTCTACTTGAAAATCAACAGCAGCTCAGCAGCCAACCCTTTTTCTTTCTGTTTGCTTGGCAGAACCCGACTTGACTACGCAGTAATCTTGTTAAATCTATACAAGCTGATGTTTTTGTACTTGTGTTACGATTACACAGACATAGACACATACACAGGAAATTAAAATGTTGATCAAGTAACCAAAGAAAATCAACACCTTGTCCCTGTCAATCCAACCAGCTAACAGATACGCCAACGGACTATACTGGCGGACGCGCCATTTTCTTTCCAAGTGTGGGATTTTCCTGCCAGAAAAAAGGGTAGAGAGGACAAGGCGAGAGCTTTCCACACAGACAAGAAGGATGATGGATAGGTGTATCCTTCAAATTTACCGGAGGAAACTGAAAGAGGGACCTTTTCTCCTGTTTATTTTGTTATTGTGTGGAAGAGAAAGGGCTATAGCCTGGACTGTTGTTTTGGGGGAAGGGGAGGAGGATATAAAAGCAATAATGACGTCTGTTGGATTACGGCGGCAAGACAAAGCTGGCGTAAATCGTGTGGTGCATTAAAAGATTTACCAGTTCTGCATTCCCAAACAGGGTCTTGAATGTATTTGGCAGGAAGGTTGGACTTAAGTAAAGGATTCATTAAAGTGAAGAGGAGAAAGTAAAAAAGAGAAAGATACGTTCAGTTGTAGGAAAGAATATACCTACTACCACTCTTATAAAGAGATAAAATTGTAAATAGCTTAAAAGCAAGTCTCTTTGTCTTTTTTCTGTCTTTTGCTAAGGCTGCACAAATGCAAATTATTCTATGTGCAAAAAAGGTGTTTCAGATGACGTGGATGAGAGAATAAACGGGAAAGAGTGAAGCTTTAGAAGAGGAACAAGAAGATCAAAGGAATGACTAGATTGAGCACTTCTCTTTGAATAAAGAAAGATTGCTGTGTATAAACACCCTTTGTGTGTATGTAGCATGGCATGCATGACGTCTGCTGTTCCATTTTATGAAAGTTTTAATGCTAATCAAGTTACTTCAATAGTGTGCCTTTTGTACCACATCACGACATCAGAACATCTGGATAGTAAGGCGCGGCTCACTTTTTAAAAGTTTTTGCTCTACTGCTACTGGTGTTTCAGAAGGCAATTACGGTCAATGAACCGACTTATTGGAATACTTTCAATGAGAAGATTTAAGCAGGCGGATGGTAGGAGAAAGCTTGGCGTTTTTCTTGTGTTATTTTACCCGGATGGAATTTCAAAAGAATAAGAGTGTTAGGGTGGTAGAGGTATATAAAAATATAAAAATAAAGTTTGGGAAAGCAGGCGGATGGGAGGAGAAAGCTTGGCGTTTTTCTTGTGTTATTTTACCCGGATGGAATTTCAAAAGAATAAGAGTGTTAGGGTGGTAGAGGTATATCAAAATATAAAAATAAAGTTTGGGACACGCGTGGGGTGTCAGGGGAAAATTTTGTTTTATTCTGGTACTTGCTATTTATTTATAGCTAGTTAATCCCCCGGTCTACTGTGGAAGGTGCATTCTAGAAAGAAAAGGAGATATCAATACAAATAAATTCTCAATACACGGCAAAAAGAAGAAGAATAGGCAATTTTATTGGTTGTATTTTTGTCTTTTGTATGCCAAGTCGTGTGCGGTGTTTCTAAGGAAAATGCGCAAGTTTGTAGGAGGATGGAGAACAATAGTAGTAGTAATAATAATAATACAAAAGACGAAGAAGGAAAAAGTTTGGCTAATAAAATGGTCACGAAAATATTTTCATAATAATCTCCCCGGGACAATAATAAATATCCCGACTCACGTTTCATTTATAGAAAGTTGTACTGCTGCGTAAAACTCGATAACTCGGAGAACCTTCCTAAACGCAATATTGCTTTCACGCGCGGGTATTTGTGACTATTTTACCGACTGCCATCATCCTATAACTTATTTTGTTTGTGGGAGGATATTCATATAAAGTACATCTGGGGAAAGTAATAAATACCCGGATTTTTTCCTATGCATTCATCTTGTAGTGCAAAGCGTACGATCTTGCAGCATCTTAAGTCAGGAACACAATCGTTTCAAATATATGAGGTCGTATATGGTAAAGCGGTATGAAGCAATAAACCACACAGGCACGCACACACACACACCAAAAGTTGACATTCATAATCGAAGTCATCATCGTCCTCTTCTCTCGTTCCCTCACCGCAATAAGATTGAAAGAACGAGAAAAAGGGAAAATGAAAGTAAAAGCAGGCTTCCGACTTAACTTATCGTCACTTATCGTCACACAACAACAAACTGTTATACGGCTGTGTTTTCTAATTCTGTTTTCGTCTTGTACGTGGTATATGCAAGCATGATGGGATGTGATGTGTGTGTGCTCATTTCTCTTTTCCTTTGGGCTTCGCCAACTTTTTTGGTAAAAATGCGTGTGAACATTTTTTTGGCTAAGAGTAATGGGCGGAGAAGAGTAAAGAAGATTGAGAAAAATGAGTGAAAGTATGTGAAAGTCGGGCTTCTCCAACTTGTCATGCATATTACAGATACACACACACACACTTCATCTTACAACTTCGTAAAATTTTGCGGTAGCAAACGGATAGAGGTAGGTATGTAGAGTGAGGTTTACTCTGGTCTGGCCTGACATGGTCTTGTCGTAGCGAATGGAAAAAAGTTAAGAAAAGCTTCACTCGTCGTCTTATTTTTAAGAGCAGGTTGTCGCAAATACTCGCTAGTCGGTTTGTTTCCATTTACGGTCGTAACAATGATGGATGAACCAGAGTTGACTAGCAGAGTGTGTGATAAAGGACAAGACGTTGGGGTAGCAAAGAAAAGTTACGAAAACACGACGAGAAATTGAACAGACAAAGGCGCTGAAGACTATTATCGTTATTATTATGATGGGTAAAACGAGAGAAAGTGAGAATGACGGCGACGTAAACATGTAGTGTATCAGCTACTGTATACGAAGATGTATATTGAGGCACCCACGAAATGTGTACAAAAGTGGGCAAAGAAAACTGGAAAGTAAAATAGCGAAGAAAAAACTGGGCTTAGTTTTAAAGGGAGTTTGTATAATACAGTGTCAAGATACGAGTCGTCATTATCATCCCTGGTAAGAGACGACATTTCTCCGTGCGCTTCAAAGTTGAGTAGTAAAAAAAATTTAAGGAGACGTGTCTGATGAAAATGGGAATGAGTGGGGAGTCACATAGTATTAGAATGAAGGAAGGCAGGTAAGTCTATATGGCTATCATTTCAGAAAACGAGAAAGGATGAAAAAGCTCGTAATATTCGCGAAACGCGCAATACAAAATGGTCATGTAGCAATTTCGTGGAGTATGAAAAACAAGTATACAAAAAATATGGGTAAGATGCAGTAAAGAATAACTTTCTTTACTTTCTTTACTTTATTGGACGGGAGGAAAGTTTGTGGTTTGCTAGCGCGCAAGCACGTTTATTCAGGTTTTATAATTTTTATAACATACTTCTATTTAACGTATGCAATAATATGTATACACAAACTTTCAAATAGTACTATTAATAGGCAACCCTTTTAGACCCTACAATGCCAATTTGCTACACATATTTTGTGTTTTATTTCTACATCAGGTACGTATTCAGCTTGGACAAAAGAAATGTAAATAAATTGTTTCATTTTTTTAAAATCATTACATAATTATGCATTATTACAAAGCCCGCCTTACAAAACCCCTGTAAAGTTCTACTTTCAGACTTTTCTGCCTTACTATACCAAACTGTACGTCTGTAGAATACACATTTTCTTCTCCAATTAAGTNCTTACTATACCAAACTGTACGTCTGTAGAATACACATTTTCTTCTCCAATTAAGTGGTTTGTTATTAACCATCCTCTTTTTTTCTTGCAACACAAGCATACTCACAGTTTTACATTTCCACTCTTCAAACTGCCACACTACTTTTATTATTTGTTTTAACCTACTGGCTTGTAAACCACTTTCCACCGATTTCATCATAATTATCATCTTCCTCCTCATCTCCCTGCATTGTTAACTAAACACAGACAACAATATAAACTACATCCATCCTAGTTCTAGTAAAACAAAAGTGGATTTCCTCTTGTTGTTTCTTCATCCCATTATTACTACTGACTGGCGTCAGTAAATGTTATGCATGACTAGTTAGTTTACATTTGTTTCGCAAGTGTCGAAAATATAAATAATCGATTATTTGTTCCATTATGAACATGGAAAAAACCTTGTGTATAAGTAAATATGTAATATGTGTATTTGTATGTATGTGTGTAAACTATGAAGTTTACTCCTAGTCTAGGGGCCCTAGCCCTGTACCACGTCTCGCTTTGGCAGCTGTGACCAACGAAATGTGGTGTGTCTGGCCCAGGCTGCTTCGGTTTTTTAAATCCTATAGGTATGAAGGTATGTAGTTTTGTACCCATCGGCATACAAGAGAGTGGCAAACAGGAATGATGCGTCACGTTGAAATATTATCCTGTTAAACTTATGATGGTAATTTGTATCCGCCAAAAAATTGTAAGCATTTGGTAGTCTTGCTGCCTGCTGGGTTGATTTTGAGCATTTTTCATCATTTCAGATCCGGCTTTATCAGCGTTTCTTCTCTAAAGTGATGAGATGACGCGTAACGGCAGCGGTGGTGGGAATGGTGGTAAAGAGCGCTTTTTCAAACATACAGAATTCGACACACGAGCTTTCATCATCAACTTGCTAATTTTGTAAATGAGCTTTTGTTTATTATTTTTTGTGGCGTAATACAAGGAAAACAGGTTTTTCCCAGGGCCTTCAAAAGCTGGGCTTTTAGAGGCACCCTGGTGAGCAGGGAGCAGCGTGAAGAAAAAGTTGGCCGAAAAAAGTTTCTCTTTTGAAAGAGTGTCTATGCGAGAGCGTCGTTGTAACGAACGGGTGATGTATTTGGATGTGCTACCGATTATATGAAGATGAACTAATTGGATTTTTATGTAAATCAGACTGTGAGTTAGTGAAAATATTAAAATAATAAAAAAGAAGAGAGAAAATTGTGTTTGTGTGTAGGCAAGCATGGGACGACGCAAAGCAACAAACTTGCTTGGTTGCAACTTGGTTGCTGTGTGGTGGCCTTTCAACAAAATATTCTTTTTTTCTCTCTCTAGAAATCCTTTGAAAGGAAGAACACACTTCCCCAGCGAAAATAGTAGCGAGGCAAGGCGTTGCTATAAATAAGGGATATTATTAGAGATAAAATGTTTTCTATGTATTTTGCTATTTACTAGAAGGAAAATGTTTAATAAAGCTGTGTCGATCCATAGTATCGTTATGCATAATGACTTTTCGTGTCTGGAGGGAATGGCTCAAGTATATTTGTAACTGGTGATAAAATTTTCAAATATGTTTTTCAATGTTCCCATTTGTAACGGGTTTTATGACACAATCAAAGCAAAAATCAAATGATGGTGCTGTTAAAAGTACAAGGCGAACGTCGTAGTAAACTGGGTGCGAAGAAACACAGAAGTTTTAATAGGTGGCCGTCGTTGTGTGCAAGGGAAGCTATAAAATGTATTCCAGTTATGACGGGAAAGAGATAATGAAGTTTCTCTATTACCGGGCAACTTATTGTGTCATCATTTTCTGTAATGTTTTTGGTCGTAGTGAGAAGACACAAGGGGCAAGAGAAAGGATCAGTAGGTCAGATGGTTTCAATTGTTTTAACGTTTTTGTAAATGGATTTTCCTCCTCCAGAGACGTTTCTTTGGTGTTTTTGTAGGTATATCATTTGGATTGAGTTAAATTTACTGGGAAGAAATTTTAAGTGAGAAAGATTATATAGTAGTGATGAGAGACATAAATTTGAACAAAATGAAAAGTTTTCGTACGCGGGCAAAACTTTCAGTGTGGGGTTGTTGCTATTACTGTTTTCAAAAGTCATTCACTGTGTAGTTTATTATGCAAACAGAAAGCCACTTGAACGAAACTCTCACAGTGACACACACACATACACACGAACAGAGAAAGTTCAAAGGCTCGTAAATACTTTATTGCTTTCTATTATGATATTAATAGGATTTCCTGCAGGAAACTTGACGAGAACGAACGGGGTAAAAGAAAGGCTCTCACTGGAAGCACAAGCACTTTCAATACTTTCACTAAACGTCGAATCCGTATTTAGCAGGTTTCCTTTTGAAATCTGTAAACTGGCAATAATAGATTTTCAAGGCATTTGGTGCAACTGGGCACAACTATTTTCCGGTAATATTGATGAATGATAAACTTTGTGTAGTAAACACTGATAATTTCTACACGAAATACATGTTTGTCCGTTGATCTGAACTAAGTTAATTTTTCTACTTTTTCTACAGGTTTGCTTTTTATTAAACTTTGATTTATAAGTTTCGAGTAGTTACATAAATCGTATTGTTTGACGATATGAAGAGCAAAACCGTAATTTAGACAATTCAAATAGACAATGTGGAGCAACAAGCTATCGTGTCTTTGCTATGCTACCACCACATTGTGCTGTTGACTTAATGTGTCTGGGTAAAAGAGACACTGATGTTGCATAACATCGTCATAACCAGTAATAATCACCAACCATGCCTATTATAATAGGAATGCACCTTAGTCATGTGTTCAAAAAATCTTCCGCTGTTTAGAGTTATTGTACGTATTTCATCAGTATTTGACATAACACTAAATAATTACAACCACCGATTACAATGATGTAAAGGCTCGTTTCGTCGAAAACTACCTGCTCTCCAGTAATTACCACTTATTTTTACGTAACACGACTTCATGGTTACTATAATGTGTGACCTGAATGTGCATGAAGCAACATATATGTGCTACGTATGTTGCCACGTAAGAGTACTCCAAAAATGTTTTTAAAAAGATCTTCAAATCGATGCCATTACCAAATTCCTATTAGACCTGTACTACCGTTTATTCTTTTCAATTTTCGAAAACGCGCTCAAAACATCAAGCAAAAATCCATCAAATGAAATGAGTTTGAATGGAACTCTAGTTTTTTTCTCGGAAAGTATTTTTTCAACAAGATCCACTGTTAAAACAATAACAATATTGAGAGAATTTGAATATGGTTGTTGTGACGTGGTAGAAATGAAAATAGAATGGTATTCTCCACGCAATACAAAACAGGAAATGCGTTTAGAGTGAAAAAACGATGCTATCAACTTCCTCTCAAGTACCACGCCACAAGCAGACAAGCAACAGCAGTATTTTTTCCTAAAGCCCTTTTTAGAGCTCTGCTAAAAAGGAGAGACCACAAGAGCACAACCGGTTTGAAAAACAGGGGAAAAGGAAGGAAGTCGAATAATAACAATGTAACCGCTGTGTTATACTGTATTTTTGGAAGGAATGTCATCGTCTCGTCGTTTTCGTCATCAGTGTCGTTGGAACAGTAAAACTCTGGCAGTGGAAGTGCTTTAACGGGCGACACTTTACAGTCTAATCTATGAATACAGGATGTAGACAAAGAGAAAGCGAGCAGTTGCCTTTCCCTCTTCCACTTTCCCCCACTCGTGCACATAAAAATAAACATAACAATAATATGCAGAGCATTTAGCAAACACTTTGAAAGAAAAATATGCAATAAAGCGAGGGAAAGTGAACGCTTCGAGAAGACTGCCGGATTGCAAGGGCGTTACAGTACATGGCGAATATTATGTATATTACCCGGAATGTAGTCCCCATATACTTGGGCAATCAAATTGCATGACGTTTTTCGTTTTTTTTGTCCTTCAACCACACAGAGAATCGACACAAGTAGATGAAGAGAAAAAGGAAAAGTTTGCTAGGTAAACTGGTGTGCGAGTCATTGTGTGATTTTTTGATTGCTCGTACAATTATGTGTAATGTGAATGCAGGATTTCACAAAGAGGTACTATTGCTTTTCTGAGAAGGGAGCTAAAACGAGATGGAAGGAAAATGGGAAAGTTATAATGGGTCGTGTATGCGTATGTAGTTAGATTGAATGAGGAAATGGAAATACAAAGTACGCTTCCAGTAACAAAGAGAGGTTCTTGATAAGAAAACGTACATACTTTGGTATTAAAGGAATGTACTACGAATGCATCATGTTTAAAAGGAGATTTCTTTGTAATGCTACAAAAGTTATAAGAATATGGAAACAATCAATGTTGCAACTTGTATGCATCTCAGACAGGAAACAAAATAATTGCATGTGAAATCCATTAAGTGCAATTGCTGATTTCAATTTCCACCTAGATTAAAATCTTAAAGGTTGAATAGAAAAGATTTGAATGCAAACAGTACAATAGTTAAATAGGAACTGCGGAATGATGGGCATGAACCATTTTTTGTACAATTTTGTATGTACACACGGGTCAATAGCCTGTCAATTATTTAACACATTATTTTAATAGCATTATCTATTTATCTTTTTATAGATGACAAAAGTAAAAACTATCTGCAAAATTATATGAGAGTGCTTCCATCTAAAATACAAAACGCAATTTGCGAAATGATAAAATTTATCATTAATTAAACATGTTACAAAAAATTTGGTCATTGGAATGTAATGCTTCTACTTGGGAAACTATAGGATTATAGGAAACTGAAACCTGTCACGTTTGAAAGAAATTCAAAAATAATCACACTCTCACTTCTCAACTGGTGTGTATACCTTGAGAAAAGATGTTAACGATGGTTTTATAAGCATTTATTTACATTTAAACGAGACAAAGTTGGTGACAATAAGAGACGTGTCCTACAGGCTAGAGAGAACAGACTGCTGAGCTTTAAGCAATCCTCTTTTCTTCAAAGAAGTGGCAGATTTCTGGATTTTCATGAAGAAAGCAATTCCTACTTTTAGGTAAGCTACTTTGCCTTCACCATTCTAATTTCACTTCTACGACTTAACATTTTATAAAGAATATATATGCACAAGTACAGCTGTGTCATATGCTTTGCAGCACCTGTAGAGAAAATACACACTGTCCTTTAGTATTAGCATGTGTTTCAACATTCCCCATTTTAACATCGTAAACTTTACTGGATTAATATTTAAATAAAGTGCGTGGGTAGGCAATATCGTGAGTTTGTAGCAGTCGCATAAATTTTCTCATTTAATGAAGGGAAAATTTGCAAA
>JAHZNB010001548.1:0-33513 GCA_027744295.1 Callyntrura guangdongensis
ACCCATTATGCAAAGTATATGACGTTGACATTCTACGTGTAATAATGCATGTCTTTGCCGTATTTTTTTTATTCCGAGAATTTTTTATACTAGAATTCTCGCCTGTTTTAAATAGAAGAGCGGAATAAAGTTTCCTCCTGTGCCTCACAAAAAAGCTTTAAAGTAGACTTTTTCAGCTGTACACTTTTGTTTCAGAATTTTCAATATTATTTATCCCCGTCTGTTAGTCCGACGCCGCCCATTTAATTTCCGGCTCTTTTTAGTGCCCGTAAATGAAGTAGATTAATTTAGACGGCCACGAGAGCAAAAAAAAGACAAAAATATGGGATGGTGATCGTAACTGACGAAAAACTGACTGAGTGACGACGACTATTACTACTCCGTCAGTGTAGTAGAGTAGTAAAATTGCAAAAAAGAAAGCAATTTTTCCCCGGCCAGCCAGAGTTGTTTTTTCTCTTGTTGGTGCTTTTACCAGAAAACAGCAAATATATTGCCTTGGTACAGGAAAGGAACAAGTTTAGCGAGATGGAGACCGAGAAGGAAATAAAAAGAAAGAAAAAATTACTTCTGATCCACTGTTTTCTCCTATTGTATATATAGATGTATGCCTCCAATGTATTTTTTCTCTCTGTTTTCTCCATGTATTTAGTATTCCACCATGGTATTCCAAACTTACAAAGACAAATGGAGCTACATTTATTTTTTCCCGTTCGGTTGTCGAGTATTAACTTTTTTTGTTGTTGTTGATCATGATCACGACGACGATGATGATGACGATGAGAATGATCAGAACGAACGATAAAAATAACGGTTGCTATTTTCTTCTTGGAACATCCAGCGAGTACATAATACCCTGAAAACATTTTCCACATAACTAGTTGCATTGCCTATGTGTGTACGCCGTGTACATATATCCTCGATTCAGCAAAAAACGTAGGTATTTTGGATGAACGGACGAACGAATTTGTAGTTACGTACTTTGAATTACATCACATCCCATTGATCCCATCCATTAGATTTGTTCCCCCTTGTGTGACGTGACTTAACATTTAATCTTCTTGTTGCTTTTAAAAACACGATCGTATTTGTATACCAGTCTGCTGCACACTATCTGTACATATACAGACGCCAAATTTCATATAGCGACTAGAAGGAGTGTGTAGCGAGAGAGCCCGCGCGCGGAGAAAGAAGGATGTGTAATTGTGTAAAACGATTAAAATGGCACATGATGGGGCAAGTAAATAGGAAAAAATGGGAGTAAGGGATTACCGCGGATATATCATATAGGATAAGGGTATTAGCAAGAAAGGAAATAAATAGATGATCATTATTATTATGTTCTTTTTTTCTCGAGGAAAACACAGAAGCAAGCTTTACTAGAAAAAAGACGTGATCTATATATTTATTACTTAAATCTATCTCGTTTCATGACGATGATGATGATGATGATGATAATCAGCAACTCACGACGGACTATAAAATTTGCTTGTCTCTCTCTCTCTCTCTCTCGTGTCTCTTTCTGCTTGGGATTATCTTTGCTGGTGGTCGTCGCGTTGCGCCGTCATCATCAACGTTGTTATATTATAATTGAATTGACTTCATTTCATTGGCTCATGACTGTCAGGGACATTTTTCTGATTAAAAGCTATAAAATATTTATACGTGTACGGAAATGACTGTCTGTGTAGTATATGTGGATATGTGCATGAGTGCAGAAAAGACGCAGTGGAATTAATGTCTGTCTCTTTGTCTATATTTTTTCCAGAGTTTCCAGCATGTTCCTCACGGAACTCGGGAGCTTTGTTGCTGCCATGTTATTTGCAGTACATCCGATACACACGGAAGCGGTAAGTGGGTTTCATTCCATTTTTAATGCTTTTTTACACACATCACAGCAGCTATGTACATTCGTCCCGTTAGTATTTATTACTGCTGCTGCTGCTGAGCGCGAAGATAAGTCGTGCCAAATTATTACTTTTTCGAACAACAACAAGCAAAAGTAGTCCCCACACATATAAATTCCCGTTTTGTCGCGCGCGCGTCCATATTACTCTTTAGTGAGAGCATTTTTTGGCATATTCAGTCATTAAAAGTCAAGCGATGATATAATGATAACACTAATATTTTGACAATACAGCACAAGCACATGGGACAGAGTTTTATTTTGCAAAAAAAAAACACGTCTATGTATATATTAGACGACGTAACACGTAAAAAACGGAAAAAGTTTAGTTGTGATGCCGGTGTTAGAGTTTTGTTTGTGTTTTATGACTTTTCTGAGAGAAGAAAACCTTTTTTCGTTTTTTATTAGAAAGTAAATGACCAGTTGGTCTTTTTATTGTTTCGCTGTTCTGCTTGAAAAAGGAAAAAAATGTACGGGGAGGAGAAGATTACGTTGTGTTTCTGTTGTTCATCTGACTGACCAAAAAAGGAATGAGTTTTAGAAGGGTAATATCGTGTAAGTTATATGATTGTCGTGAAAATGATGATGGTCTTTTGTCGCCAGCTTCGTCATTGGCTTGTTGTAGTTCTCTCTTTCTCTCTGTGGATAATGTCACCTTTTGCAACGGGATATGTATAATGTCTACACGTCGTGCTACTATAATAACAAGCAAGGACTATAAAAGGAGTCTCTCGTTCTGGTCGCAATTTTTTTTTGCGTGACCAATTATTCTTATGGACGGATGATGATGAAAACGATGATAAAAAATAGGAAAGTAAAAAGTAGACATTTATTTTCGCATGTGAATGTAAACGAACGTGGCGCCTGGCTATGACGATATATTTTGCGATATAAAATGATTACGAGTTAGCGAGCGGCTCGCTAGCTATTAAAACAACTTTTGGGTAGTTTTAATGTTTCTGTAGATTTGTATCACCCACACACGGACCAAAAAATATTTCACGAAGAAAGCAGAGAAGAAAGAGAAGGAGAGAGTAGACGAACCAGGAATATAATATATAGGACCTCAGCAGTGGCGTGTAGTTAAGAGAAGTAAAAGCGTTCAACAAACTCCTCTAATATTTTTTCCACTTGTGTTTAACTTGTCGCAATTTTGCTGCTGTGTTGGTAGCGGTGGTAATTACTGCGCTCTCTCTCGTTCCCGCTCCCTTGCTTATATTAAAAGTTTTTTCTCTCTCTCGCGCTTTCTCAAAGGAATATTTTATCACCAAGGACTCTCGGTTACTGCCACGAAAATTTGTGTATGAAAATGAAATGAAAAGTTGTGTAATTTTGTTTTTGTTGGAGGACGACCGTTATGAGGGCCTACTTATCTTGTTCTACACTCTGCGTGGTCACAAAATTCATCATCATTGGAGAAATGAAACACCAGGCCGACCAAAGTGTTTGCTAGACAGAGAGAGAAAAGAGAGAGAAAATGAGAAAGAGACGACACATGATGCCATACCTAAAATACACAAATACAAAATACAAATTATGTACATATGTAAATGCTTCTTCTAAAAATAATGTACGACATACTGAGAACTTGTTGTGTATTATTATTGGCATTTTGTGTTTAGTTTATGTTTCTGGTGGATCATGTCTGATGGAAATGCTGCCAGTCAAAACGATAAAGTGGAAAATATGGCTGTATCATAAAAACTACTTTACTTTTTTTGCCTTTCCATTTGCCACTCTGTATTTTCCACCGCTGTTTCTTTTTGCCCCTGATGTGTTTGTGTGTGGAAATGTAAAAATTATGAAAATTTTTGGTTATATATTTTCATAAAAGTAAAACATTATCTTTCCCTTACAGACTACCCACATTTATCATCATTGGGGAAAATGCAAACGCTTATCATAATGTATTTACATTTTCTTCCAATAAATATCCATATTAAATGGCGAGAGAGTACAGAGTTTCAGTCCGCTTCCTTGGACGATTTCCCCTCTCTATTTTCATTTCATTTCCCCCGGAAAGTATTAAAAGATATTGCAAACGCACACTCACACGCAAACAGATATACACGTGGGTGTGTACTAATGTATGAACAAGCAGCAAGATCAAAATGCAGGGTCTGTTTTCTCCCTGGATGTTGCGTCGACTACTCTACAGTTGATGACGCTTGCAGGCACATCTTTAGAGAGAGGGAAAAGGGGGAGCATCATGAGCATCTCTTTCTCTCCCACGTTGTACACAATAACTACATTTTAGTCTGCAATTTGATATTATGTTATTTATACGGTTAGTTTGACTAGTATTTAAAGGAATGCACAAAATGTTGTTGTTATGTTTGTTCCAGCCACACACAAGAGAGGTAAGACAAATAAGCAGTGGATACAAGAACCGCGCGCGTGGGGTGGTGTAATGTTACTGTGCCCCTTAATTTTTCCCCGGCTTCATCATCAACAGTGGTGCACTTACCCAAGCACGGCGTAGTTTACTCCAGTATACCTATGTGAATATACATGCTGATAATAATAATATTGTAGTATATGCACATGAATCAAATTATGAATTATGGATTCCTTTTGCTTTGAGCTATTATGTCGGTCGGTCGTCCTCTATTCCTTCGCTCTCTCCGTTGTTGCCTTTGTGCTCTTTTCTTCTCTTCGCCTCTTTGATTCATTTAAGCTATTTAGCATGGCACCCCACAAACTAAACTCCTCTCTCCCTCCTCCCTCCCTTGCATCTTTACTACTCTCTCTCTCTCTCAACAACAACATTCCATTTCTCCTGTTTGGCTGTTCGATTGTGTGTGTATTGCAATAGCAGTAGGTATAGATGGTAGTAAACAGACAGAAGGAGAGAGAGAGACGAAGGGAACATGTGTGCCAAACATTCCATTCCACTCCTCTGCGTTTTCTGTAGTAATATTCATGTTTTTGCATAGGGAATCACATTGTTTTCGTGCCAATGAATGAGTAACAGGGGAATTATTATTATTGGTACACAAACAAAATGCTGCCAACATCAACATCGCTGCTTCCACCACTGCTCCTGAACAAGGAAGGTTGGCAGGAAGGAAGGAAATAGAGATGGGGAATAATTTCTCAAACAAATCGAGAGTGTAGTAATAATGTACAGTACATAATGTAATAATTTATGTGTAACGTTATACCAAGTGTGTGTGTACGACAAACGAGCAACTTATCATGGAATGATATTTCGGGCTAGTAGTTGTAGTTACACCAGTAGTTATAGAATTATCGTTTTTTGTCTTCTCTTTTTGTACGTAGCCTCAGTCTACAATTATCTATTAAGAAGACTCTCTCCCGCTCACTGATACGCAGGGAAATGAGAAGGAAAGACAGGAACTGTCGGTAGCGGTGGTCTAATAATAATAACAAAAGCTGTGATAATGTTATATACACGAGAGCTTGGAATGTTTTTGGGGAGAGGAAGAAAGAAGAAAATGGGAACACTCAAAATTACAGAAAATGTTCTTTTCGGGCAAAGTGTATCATCAACAGACAACAGTTTACGTTTGTGGTAAAGCTTATTTTGTATTCTTAGTATTGCGACGTAATACCTTACCAGCTTTTCCAGCCGTAGCGACCGGCAGTATGCTAGACAGAGAAGAAGCCACAACGACGACTATCATCATCTGTCGGCTTAAAATGCCAAGACAGGATGAAAAGGAAGAAAATCGTGCAGAGATGTTATGATAAGAAAATTTATGTTTCCGCCAAGGAAAATAATTACTTTTCTATTACCGCTTATATATAAATGAGCGTTTTCATTACGAGAGCGAAAGAAAAGGAGCTCTTCTCGGGAAAGAGGGGTGGAGAAATGATGACGATAATGATGACGATGCGGTTGTCATCACATCATCGTCTGTTTCATTATTTTCGCATTTTTCCGGGTGTACATTTATCCCTTAAGAGTACACTAGTTTGATCGTTTATTGTTCCGAGGAATGTGAGTAAAAAACAATAAAGAAACAAACAACATGACAGAAATGACGATATTTATGCAGTAATGTCTTCTGTAACGCGCGGGGTATTTATGGTTGTGTTGATTGCGGATTCCCTAACTATGTTGGTTATGCTGTCACGGTTGAAATCTGGAAACGCGCGGGGAAAGGGAATACAGTTGCACCAGGAGACGTCTATAATAGCTTGCTTAATAATTGACAACAATAATAATGGCAGCAGCGGGAAAATAAAATGGGATGTTTGTAATTCCGAGGGTATAGGCTTTTATATTTTTCTCTCTTTTCGCAATGTAACGTGTTTATTGTTAATGGAGCGACATAACCGTGGAAATTATTGAATAGTGGGTCTTTTATCGTAATACCTACCATAATCATCGTCATCATCCTCACCACTACTTTATACGCAAAATGCCTGAATGACTTTGTATAAACAACCGGGCGGGGAGATGGCGGAGGTGCAAATGCACAAATTTCTGTACACAACAAACCGCCTTTCATATTCTCCTCGCAATGACGTTGATGTGGATGATAAAGAGTGCATTTTGCTTTTAATTTTATTTTATCGTGAAAAAAATGCAGGAGCAGCTGCTGCTACTCCACCTTTTCTCCTCGCTTCATCTAATGCACACACGACATTGACTCAATAACAACATTAAATGCAATTTAGCCAGGAAAAGTATATAGAGAGAAAGAGAGCCGGAGAAAATGGAAAAGCTTATAATGCACACGGCGGGTAGAAACGACGATGACGTGTGTGTGTGCTTTGTGACGTTGTTAGTTTTCATTTTACGGGAAAGTGCATAATGGCTAAGTACTTATATGTTATTATGGCTTTTTTGAGGGAGCGAGAGAGAGAGAAAAGAAGAAGCCGAGTCTTGTTTTTCATTTTATGAACATTGCCGTAAAAAGGGTTTTCTCTCAACACAAAATCTCTTTCCCCCATCGTCTGCTGCTGGTTGTGCTCCTGTTGCCTTAACTTTTGTAAAATAAACTAACAAGAAGTGAATGAGGGAAATAAAAAACAATAGAGTTATGTGTGTACTTTTTATGTTGCCACGTTCTGGAGGAGGACTACCAGAGAAAGTGAGTTTTCAGAGTGCAGTTTATATTTAGGGGGTGGAGGTAATAACGCAATGGTTGAGGGAGGTTGGTACGTTACAGACGTGTATGTAGGTACCTAATAGAGACGCACATACCTGGCGTGGGTAAGTGTCGACTTTGAATTTTATGGGGAGAAGGATAAAGGAGACAAAAAGCGAAGGGAAAGCCTAATCGAGAGAGAGAGAGAGGAAAATGGAGAGGGAGGTGGAGTTGGTAGAAATGAAAAAAGTGATGATGGCGTTGTGGTGGTGTATGGTGGTGGCGGCAGTGGAGGTACAATAGAGGGCGAATAAATGTATAGCCTTGTTTTGAGTTGTTTTCCGAAGGATTTTTAGAATGGAGGTAGAAAATGAACTCCTTCATCATCACAACAGCGTCGTCGTGTACACACTACATAAGCCGTAGCAGCAGAGAAGACGGGGCTTTTTTACGCGTGACTTCAGAATGGGGAAGAAAAGATGAAATAATAAAAACAGGCGCTTTTATGGCATCGGTCGTAAAGTTGATTATGGAAAAAGCTTTTATGGTCACTGTCACCTGTTCCCAGGGTTCGACTCCCTCCCTCTCTCTCTCTCTCTTTCTGTTTCTCATTCACTCCTGCTGTATAATGTTTTTAGGGAAGCAAGAGGCGGAAGGAAAAAATAAAAAAGCAAAAGGAGAAAATTAGGTCCAGTGTGTTGTTGCCAGAGAGAGAGAAGGACTGGGTATACACACTCGTTTTAAAAGAATACAAAAAGGTTGTAAATTGTTGTGTGTGTTTTGCTGAGTTGACGACAATAACACCGAAGAGGTTACTACTGTGAGTGTGTGTGTTGTTTATAACTATAACAATAACTGCTGTGCTGCTGTTGTGAGTAGTCAGCAGCTCAAAAGATGAGGAAATTGTAAAAGATCGGAGTTGAAAAGACATAAGGTGGCTAGACTCTAACAACAAAAAGCGCACCTGCTACCAAACATTTTCCTCAGTACATACTGTACACACAGGAGGTCTTATTCATAAATACAAAATTGTCCGGTGGTGTGTATACCCTTGGCTTTGGGGAGAAACGGTAGAGGACGTTTCGGTAAGCGTGACTTTTAGGAAAAGGAAAAAGAAGCGAGAGAGAGAGAGGTGTGTGTAAAAGAAGTGGAAGTGGAAACCGATGGTGGTACATGCAGTAATTAGTAATCGTAAATAATCAAGTAATTGCTTCGACCTACGCTGTGACCCCGAAGTAAGATATGAAATGCTACCACGGTATAAGGTAATGATGACGATGATGAGGACGGTGGCGAACACCGTTGATGATAATGATAACAAGGCATAATCGAGGAAACACTGGCTGCAGGGTAATTAATAATTGCTAATTGTAAAGTCAAATACCAATAGGCAGAATAATGCAGAAATTACAAGTAGCCAGAAGGGGAGCAAGAGTTGGGTTTGCGGGGATCCGTATGTGTTGAGTGTCGGCTCTGTTTAAATAAACCCGAGTACTAAAGCGTTCGCAGAAAAATTGGTTTTGTTGTGCGGCATTTAATTACGGATATTATTTGCATGGTATCGTCCATCTAAAGAAAAGAGTGTCTCCGTTGGGTTCACTTGTTGGAGTGAAAAGTAAGCTTGACAACTATATTTTTATTGCTTGTGTGTGGGTAACACGGGAAAATGAAGGGTAAATATCATTTTCCACCCCACCCACACAAGTTCATGCTTTTAAGCACCAGCATATTAAAATAGCTGTGGAGTACACAGTAGACAAACATACCAGCCTATTATAGAATCACGACACAACTGGTACCGGAATTTTTAGCGTGTCTGTCTAATTAATCATGCAAATTGGAACGTGTATACCAATAAAATGTGTCGTTTGTTTGCAAAACGGGCACGCTAGTAAATAATACAAAAAAACGCAGCGACAAAAAAAAATAATTCAGTTTCTGAGTGCTCCCATACGTTTTACGTTTGTAAGCATAAATCTGTCAGTGTTCCTGTTTAATCAATCTTTTCATCTCCGAGATTTGCATAAATGGCGCAGTAGTTTTTGTCAAAAAGGAAAACTACTACTACTATTTTTACATATGTATTTACAGAAATGTTTTCGATTCAAGGGAAAGAGCAGCTCATTGTTACACACAACAAGTTTCCTTTCTTCTCACATTTCTCTTACCTATTTCGATTGTGTTTAGTACCCGCCATTCATCTCGGCTCTCTCTCTCTCTCTCTCAGTCTTCATTTCATTTTGTCGTCTTGCTGCAGAAAGAAAGCACACATATGGGTATTTGTTAATGCTATTTAGCCCGGCTTTATACAATAAACTGAATATGTACACATTTTTTTCAAGTGTTGTTGTCGTTTTTATTATTGTTACATTTTCTCTCCCTCTCTTGGTGTGAGTTTAGCAAGGAGTTAGTAATAGCGTGTCACNGCAAGGAGTTAGTAATAGCGTGTCACAACGAAAAAAAGAAATGAAAGAAGTTACGCTCTTTTTCTCTCTATTTCGCTATAATTTTTCATTTTCTCTCTGACATGACAGGAATGAGTAGAGTAGCAGCAGTGGCGGAGCAACATGCGATGCAAAGGAAAAGCTAAGACGAGAAAAAAACAACAACAGAGAAAAGTGCAATTAAGCAGTAAAAGTACATATGCTTACATAAATAACGGGCAGACTGCGAAAAAAATGTTTACTGTAAAACTTTTTCTGACTCCCCAGATACAAAATAACCCGATATAGTAGTAGTAGTAGTATTAGTGTATACGTTGACTCGGCTACAATTTTAATCCTCTCAATTTTACTTTTCCATGCGTATAAAGTGTATATTTGCGTTTGTGTGCGAAGAGACGAGAAGAACATGAAGTTATTGAGGAAAAGTAATAAAAACGACAAGAGAAATGAGCACAGGTTATCACGCAACCAAGTCGTTTCTTGTTGTTGGCGGCAGTAGTGGTGGGGGGGTGGTAGTATTATTATCGCTGTCGTCTTTTTTGACTGAACTAACACGGTGACAGAGAAAGGGAAAAAGAAAGTCGATCTAACTACTTCCTTTCGATGACTACGTGTGCACAAGAAAACGTACGATGTTCTCTTTCGTATCGTATTACCTAATAATATTGTTGTTTCCGTATCTTTCACCGAGCAGCGCGTCTTATGAAGGGTGCCTGTCGTTCGCGAGAAGAGCCAACTACGACAATAGAGTGTCAACTTGAATAAGCGAGAAAATGTATATAAATGAATTTGTTCAACAGTTTTGCTTTCTCGACGACGTTAGTTGTAAGAGGAGACGATGTTGTCTTTTGCTTGTTCCAAATTCCAAAAAGGAACAATGATCCGGGAAATAATAGGGAGAATCGGAACCTAGAGAAAAAATATGTATTTGATCGCTTGCCTTGCTGCTGTGCCTTAATACTCACTCTCTCGCGCGCAAAAGAGAGGACACTGGGACATTGATTGAGTGTATTGTTCTTGACCTATGTCACTCGAGTGATAATGATAAATTGATGAGGAGGAGGATGATGACGGGAACGGTGAATGGGGTGCGCCATTTCGTCTTGTTTCTATTCTGGGAGTCGTTTCTTGGATACTGGCATTGTTGTTGGAGGAAAGGAAATTGCCATATTCCGTGTGTGTATAGCCTTTTGTGCGTCCGTGTACTGTTGTTGTGAGTACCCAACCGAGTCTTTGTATTCGCAAAAGAGAAGACACACAAGTAAATAATACTTTAGTAGTATTAGTAGTAGTATCACTATCCTGCCGGTTCGCTGGCTGAATGAGAGATCGAGAAGGGAATTTATTATATTGGAAAGTAGTGTCGTCGTCGTCGTTTCCTTCTCTTAAGAATAAAAGAAGAGAAAGCTCTGAGCACCAAGTAAAAGTGGGCGTTTGTCTCATTTTATTGGAAACACGAGAATACACTTGCGACGAGGTGTTGGTAAGGGTGATAATGATGACAACACAAACGGAGGAAGAAGAGAGCAAAGCATTCTGTGATGCACAAACACGACAAATAAAAAAAACAACGGCGAAAGTAAGACACACGGGGTGGGAGAGAAAAAAAGGGGGGAAACGGTTTTGCAATTTTCCAACGAGAAATATGAGCGAGTTTTACCCCGGCGTGTGGGGTAATATGTATATAGGAAGGCATATTAAGGTGAAAATGGCATTGTCGTGTAATATTGTTGTAAGGGAATCCGAGTGGCGGTGACGGTAGTGTGATGGTGCTTTCTTTAAACCTGGCTCTCAAATTTCCAAGAAGAGTGCAGGTAGCAAATATGCGAGTTTAAAGAGCCAAAAAAACGCGTTAGGGAGCGAATGTAACCCATTAACTGGGAGATGAGTGTGTGTAGGTAGGTAGACAGGTTCTGTGCGAGAGTAACGAATTCATCGGAAATGCCAACGCCTTCACCACTGCTGCTGCTACAAGAAACCGTACACCAAACTCACTTAAAAATGCGATATCACTGTAAGCTGAGCTAAGCTGGGAACAGGAATCATCATTTGCACCTTGCCTGTTTCCCCAAAAAAACATGTCGCGATGTAGTCATCGTTCCAAATGATAGCACGCGGCGGCGATATATTAGCAGAGGTGTGGGACGCTTAGTAAAAATAATGACACCGCTCGTCGTCGTCTTTTTTCAAAATTATCCGTGTAATGTTACCTTCATTTCCTTTTCACGTTTTTAGACAAGAGTTGTATATTGTGGTGGCGTGGTGGAAAACGTATCACTTTTTTAAAAACGTGATTATGTGTAGCCAGTGTTGCTCTGCTAACGTTGCACGACTGCATTACGGTTGCTGATGAAAGCGAGAAGTAAATAAGCGTTTTATTCCATTTCCTTCACGTGCATCGTTACACACACATTCGCGGGATAAGAAACACGGCATCTTTTAGGTGATTTTATGAAGTATCACTTTATTGACAGCAGGAATCATATGGGGAGGCACAAGCGGAAACACTCTTTTCTTATTTCATATCTCGGGGAAAGCGAGAATTTTTTTAAGGTAGTAAGTATTTTTTTGGCTGTGGGTTTTTCATTTTTCTGTTGTGTTCCTGAAGAAAGGCTACCGCGTGGAAAGCCGTCCAATTTTGGATATTGCTGTTATCTTGGTGTTGATGAAGATGGATTTAGCCATGCATGCGTAGTCAGTCATATCATCATCGTAATATTTTCCGTGCGTCAGAAAATGAGCTGAGTGAACACTAAAAATGAGAAGATTTACATGTGAACGTGTATCTGACGAACCGTTTTTTTTTAGAAAAAATAACATAATAATTTTCTTCTTATAAAAAAAACTCTAAGAAATAACGCATGTGTGCGTGTACTGAACCCTGTTTATTTTTCGCGTCGTAGTCTAAATATTTTTTTTCTGTTTTCCTTCCTTTCATTCCTTCCTCAGGATTCCCATCATCATAATTCTTTTCCTTAATGCAATGCATACATTATAATACCCTTTCAAGCTGCTGCTGATGCTGTCGTGGTAGTGGTGGTAGTACTTGTGTCTCTCTCACTTTTTCCCTACATCATTTTTGTTCTGTTGCTGATGTACTTGTACTTACTTCTACCCTGCCGCTAGATAAAAATGAACAAGGTCCTAAGAACAAGACAAGCTCACCTGAGGCTAATGCAAATACTGTTGACTGTAGGGAAACGACGCACGTGAAGAAACGAATTATTATTATTATTTGAAAGCTTAAGACGCTTACGCGTCCTATATTGGCGCTAGCACAACATTCTTAACCAGATACGTGAAATGTAGGCATATGTGGCTCGCCCATTTTAGGAGCCCTCGTTGTGTCATGTTGTCGTTGTTCGTTGATGATGATACTTTACCTTACTGTCTGGTTCATATCGCCATTATCATCATCTTCTTTTGGTTCTTGAACATCATCATCATCATCATGGCTACCAGCACACATGTTTTAACCGACCACCACAGACCACTATACCCCATCAGCATCAGGGCAAGCAAAAATGTACACTTGTTCGTATGCAGCGAAGCATATTCGAGGTAGGTAATGTGTGCGCAGGGTATATAAAGATAAAGAGAAAAGGGGAAAGTGCATAAAGACACACACATACTCACGCGGCCTTCTGGTGGAAGTCTTTTTATGTTGTACAATATTTTTTCTGGGAAAAGATAAAACGCAAGGAGTTTTTTTGCAAAAAAAGGATATTTTTGCCTTCATGGAGTAGCAAGGTACTTGTGATGTACACGAAGCAATATTGAACCGGGTGTGTGTGTAGATGAACGAGAATATAATAAGGTAGAGAGAAGGAAGAGAGATATGTGTGGGTTGGGTGACTGTGTGTGTTTGTAAGTATTTGAGGAGTTTATCCTGCCATTTTGGAAGAAAGAAAAAAAGGGGCTTAAGAGGGAAAGAAAGCTTGTTTTCTCATTTCATTTCACTGGAGTGAGAGAAAGTTATAAGACTGACGATGGTAGTGGTAGGGCCGTTTCCCAGAGGGACATTATTAAATATTGTGGGAAGATAAGGATGTGATGTATGCATGCATGCATAATGGTGATGGTGGTGGGGAAAGCAGACGTACACATCCACAGAAGCAGAAGGACACCAACAACAGGAGGAGGCAACAGCAGTAGTGAAAGTATCATCATCATTTCATGTTCATCATGGGACTTTCACAACCAAAGCACCTTTTCCTGGGGTTTTCAGAAATAAGCAAAGGGAAAAGATGAAGAAAAAGCGATTTTTCTTTACTTTTTCTTTATTTTAAAAAATATCATTTTCCTGGGGAGAGATAGCAAGGGGTACGGTGAGATAGAGAAAAGAGCTCAAGTTTATTTCTTTGTCGCCGGAGCACACAGCATGTGTTGCTCATTTTGTTCAGTATATTATATTGGCCAACTTTCTCTCTCGCTGGTTTTGACAAGAGAAAGTGTCGTTCCGCTGAAAAGAGAAAATAGAAGAAAATGAAGATGAAAACTGTGCAGACTTTTTTACTAGCGAAAAAAGTCGTTTTCATTTTTGATATACTGTACGAGCTCATAAAATAACTCGTCGTGCTATCTCTCTATCTCTCATCCTTAACATCCGAATCTAAATCTGGCTATTATCTTGTCTTGTAGAAAGAAAATGTTCAAAAACGAAAGTAGGGAGGAGACGGAGAGGAGGTGAAATTGTTTATGTTTATATTGGCAGAATGAATGGGGGTGAAGCAAGTGAAAGGAAAAAGATGAGAATGATGATGACATGACGCCATGTAGATTTTGAGCTCATTTTTTGCCGGTGCCTTTATTAATATTAATAGTGGTATTGCCTCCGTAATATTTTCTGAGTAGTATATTTTTGTGTTTATTCTTTTCCTTATCTGTCCATTCCAGAGAGAAAATTGAAAGACAGCGGGAGGAAAAGATGAAAAAGATGGGGTGCGGCGTTGTGGGGGTAACTGATGGTGGGGCGATGATGATGATTATGATGATGGGTGGGGATGATGGAGGATTGAGAAAAGCAGAAGTCTTATTGAAGGAAAAGAGCGAGATAGGAAAGATGTGAAATGAAGGAAATTATTATAGGCGACGCATATATTTGGAGGATGATGGGGGATTTTGATGTGTTTAGTTGAATGGGAGCCAAGCTGTCATTCATTTTGATTCGGGTTTCATGTTGATACACGTTTAGGTCGGGAAGCCTGTTAGGAAAACCATCGTCTTCGTCCCTGTATATGCATCGCCACCACAGTGGCGCTGTGCACTTGTCAAAAGGTAAATCCCAGAGCGAGCGAGCAAAAAAGAATTCAATATTAAAGCCGTCGTCGTCGTAACTAACACAACAAACTGTAGCGAGATAAGTAGTTACATGACGGGGGAGAATGAGTGAAAAGAAAGAAAGTAGAAAAAACAAGACAAGGGAGTATTCGTGTGAGGCGGGAGCGTTTGATGAAATTATGATTGGCAGGCGTCTTGTGATACTCCAAGAAAAGCATAATAAAAACAGCCCATCGCCATTGCGTGAATAAAAGCTCACACTAACACGTCGTGTGGAGGAGAGAAGAGAGCGAGTTTTTAATATCAAAACAGAAAGATACAAACCGAGAGAGGAGGAGTGGTGCAAAGCAAAACTTGAAATGGGTCGACGACGACTATGACAATGACGATGGGAGGGAGGGAGGAAAAGAGCGAAATGGAAATGGTTGGATCAAGGTGAAAATCCCAGTGAAAAATATTATTACGACAATTCGCGCCCAAGTACGCCATAAAATAACCAATGTGTAGGTATTGTTGTTAGGATACAACGTATGTACTACATAGGGGATTGCCGAAGTTGCAGGGAGGATTTTCGTGAGAAATGAAAAAAGGTGCCTTGTTGGCTTTGACATTTCCCGCTTGTTGGTGACAGGCGTAGAGAAAGAGAGAAAGTGAAAAAGGTATATGGTACCAACCGACAAGCTTCATTTCCAGCCACACACACACACGAACTGACTGACAGTATTTCATGAGCCCACCGAAAAACAGCAAATAATCTATGTCTTATTATTTTCATTACTGGTGCAAAGTTGCCATAACTTTCTCTGTTGTGTCGTCACGTCATATGTTTTTGGAGCTCGCTTCGAGGATTACAATAGATAGCGAAGGAAATGAGTCTAATATTAAGTCGTTCTAATGAGCAAGAAAAGTAATGATAATGAGGCGTGGGCGTAGTATAATTTTCTGTAAATAAGAGTCGAGCTCCAACGGTAATCACAATGATCTCGTCAAAAGAAACGGGAATTCAGTAAAGATCTAACAATTGCATACTTACACGTGCGCGTTTAAATGACGTGAGTTTAATAAATAATACGATTAACTGGAATTGTTTGTTGTAAAGAAAGCTCACCATCATCATCATCGTCATCAAATAAATACCATGTTTGCTGTCTTTCTCGTTATGAAATCCTGCTGGGAAGAAGCAGACAAGAGAATGTTGATGAGCAAAGAGGAGGTATCCTCCCTCCTGTCGATGACGACAATACTCTCCGATACGATCCTCCTCTTTTACGTATTTTTTACACACGATTTTTGTGATGTCTTCTGTGTGGGTGTGTATCATTGGTTGTATTGATAGAAACGAATCCCCAGAAACTTTTCCAAAAATGCTTTAATGTTCAATCTAATTGATGATAAGTTGGTAACAATGTTTTGTACTTGGCAACTAAAAAGAGGGGAAATGAGAGGGGAGAAAAAAAAGAAGTCGGACAAAAGAAGCACAATATGTTTTATACATCAGGACAACAAATAATACCCCACTTATAAGCTTGCTTGCCAATACATATGTATCAATTTCTTTTCGGAAGAGAGGAAAAAAATCTCTTGAAGAGAAAAAGGAATATTTGTGTTTCTTTGATTTGACTTGTTTATTTAATCTCGACTTCCCTTCTTTTTCTCTGATGGATGTATGTATTTATGTCTTTGATGATGAAAATGAAATAAACAAGAGATCTTGTTACATATTCTTCATCTTTACATGTCTCTCCCTCTTTCCCTTTGTCTCACCAACAACAAATAAGTGGGTTCTGTAAAGAAAGAAAAAGAGACAAGGAGATATCGTCAAGCGACGAGTGGTTACAAGACGGTAGAGTAGATTGTTACATTTATTTGAAGAGATGGTGATTTTATGTCAATGTTGTAGACATATTTTGATGATTCTACCAACAAGAATCATAAAATACGAGGAAGAAAGGTGTACACATTGATACACGAATTGAAGGAAAATAAACTCGTAAAACCTTCCGTTTTTTCTTCATTCTGCACACATCGCGGAGCTTGTCAATCGATCTTCTCTTGTGTGTGAGAGACTCCACCGTGGTTACGGTTTTAAGATACGTACTAATATATATTCAGAGTGTGCGGGTATAGAATCAAACAAAAAGCTTGTTTTATATTATTATTGTCTACCTGTGTGTGTTACTAGGATTCCTTTTCACCAGGGAGACCAAAGGAAAGAGAAATAGAATGTGGAGATGAAAGCTGAGAACCTTATTTTTTTCTTCTGCCCGCTTGTTCAGGATGAATGGGACAAAATGTGTAATCCATTCTGGTTGATGTTCCCTTAAGAATGGTAAACGAGACTGGGAATTACCATCGATTCGTTATTGTAAAAAAAGAAGACAGAGAGAGAAAGAGAGAACGTATAAGTATGGCTGTACGATGGTGGTAGTACAATCGTCAACAAGCCAGAAAGAACGGGGAAAGGTGAACGCAAAGGGTCCCGTTTTACGACCCCGCATTTTCGTGCTCCGCATCGTTGGTATCCCTCACTGGTATTTTTTGTGAGAATGTCCTATTCTCAACACACGAAGCACTCACGTTGATCCGGATTGAACCTGTCGTTTCCGAGAGAAACATGTCATTACATTGAAATGGTTTGTTCGTCTTCCGGGTTTAACTGTCAAACGAGCCAGGTTTCCTGAAAAATTGTTTGAAACATTCCACAGGAAGAAAAACAAAGCAAACAGAAAATAAAGTAGTAATTTTAAATATTTTGATTTTACTTTAAATTATATTATTACACTTCGTTGTTTTCTTAGGAAACATGTTTTTAATATAATGAATCTTCTGCTGGAAAACCAGAGTGGATTCCGGAAGAAATTTCACCCCTGCCAAATTCACCTTGTATGTTAACAAAATGGTATGATGACGCCTATACCTAATGTCCAAGTACACCACTGCTGGTAATGGCAACATGCAGCAATTTTGTATTGTACTACAAGTGTCAGGGGAGCTGACTTACTTTTTTTGTTACCACTGCTTTCAGCTCGCCATCGTAATAATCACCAAAATGACTTTTTTCAGTTGAAAAGCACAGCAGGGTAGTGTAAGTAGACTACACCATCTCGTCTAATAAATCCGCTAAAAAAACAACTCAGCCGCGCAGAAAATCTTGACATGGCCAGAGTGATGATAGTGATGGTGGTTGGCGTCTTCCTGCATTGACTTGATTTTTTATCCTTATTTCCTGAACAGCAAAGCTAGCCAAATAGGTATTGTAAAGAAGTCTCCATAATCTAGATACATGTATACTTACACGTCTCACTCGCTCTTTTTTATGTATCTTTTCTTCCTTCTTGTTCGTCAGTCTAATTCTCTTCTCACTCACAACTGTTTGGTCAACAATACGGGTAGGTATTTATAACCGGGGAGTGCTTTCACTTTTTTGCTACATTTCTCTCTGTTCTTTTACCTCTGTCTTACTATCTCTTTCTTTGAGACAACGGGAAAGATGGTGGAAATGAGGTGCAATAAGAAGTAAATGGGAGAATAGAAGTGGGAGTTGCTGGGAAGTTGAAGATAACGCCACTACAGAGATTTACTCAACACATCCATTCTAATTACGAATAATAACAGTCAATTTTCTTTTCGTGTACAAAAGTATAACCGGTACAGAAAGAAGACCTACCTACATACACTCAATACAATAAGACATACACGTAGTTCCTTCCTTGTCGGGTGTGTTGCTTTCTCCTGTTGATGTAATGCGTGTGTGCTTCTGTACAAGAACACTTTTTGTACGTCTTTTCTTTCTTTCATGCTTACAGTTTTGAACAGTGATCTTCCTTTCAAGTATGTATATAGAGAGGTAGGGATTTTGTCAGTTTGTGCAAATAGAATTCTCACGTCCCACATTTGTAACTACCTACGGACACGGATATATATATATATATATATATATATATAGGTGTTGGTTTAGAAGGGTGGGTTTCTGTGCCGTTGGTATAGTATTAGTGTCCGTTAAAAATAAACGGCTATGCTAAGAAAAGAACAGCCTGGTTCTAGAGGCAATAATCGTTACAATTATCTTTATGGCGGATGCACCTCCCAGTCATTTTGTGTGTTTAGGCTGCAGAATGTGCCAGCATACCGGTCAAAAGTTTTTGAAGCTTGCCGGCAGCAATCAATGCGTAGCTAGCATTAACCTACTTTTCAAGAAAAGGCTCAAAAGGAATAAAAACGGGAAAGTTTCACTTTTTTGTACGGGAGACATATAAAAAGGATTTTTTGCGGCATTTGGCAAAATTAGTAATGAGCTGACTGATACTTTTAGGTACAGCGTATTCCACACATTTCTGGTAGATTGTCGTTGGTGGTATTATGAACAATTGTAATTTTTTGGGAGAATATTTTTGAACATCTTTCCAGTATTATTATGTTGCTTCAACCGCGTACAGATGTGTCATAAAATGTTCGTGTTTTCAGGGATACTTTTCCCATAAAATGGATTTTGTTTTGTGTGTTAACTTGGTTCAAAAGTGAAATGACAAGATGTGTGGTATTCCAATAACAGAAACAAGAAAAAAGACAGGGAAAAGCTTTTTTGCTTTTCACTCGGTTGGTTATTTAATATCTTGTTCTTCTTTCTTTACTTTTGTCAAGCTTGAGAAGTAGAGTACAAGGGATAGATGGGTAAAAAAGAAAGCGACAAACAAGAAGGAAGAGTGGAGAGGATTTAAAAACGATGAGTAGAGAGAAGATGAGATGAGCACGTTGTCTCCCTCTCTCTCTCTATACATGTATATAGCTCTCTCTATGTGTGTGTGTTTGGTGTGTGTAATGTGTGCTTGTCAGAGGGAATTTAAGTAGTAGTACAAGTGAGCAAATATTTGTGAATCCTGCCTGTAGCAGAATCTTTTTTAAAAGAAAAGAGAAAACGACGAATGTCGTTTATGACACGATCTCTCTTGCGGTGTACATGTTCCTTTTTTCAAAGCAGCGGAGCGCTCGCTTTAATACGTGTTCTTACTTAAACTTGATGATGATAGGGAAGAAGATGAGGAGGATGATCATCGTCGTTGTCGTCGTCATTATATTACAAGTTGAAGCTAAGGAGGCATATACGTAACCTGCTCTCTCTCTCTCGTTGTGTATACACTAGATGGAAAACCACTTTTGCACTCTCGAGTCTTTTTCTCATTTTACACACTCACTTTCTCTCGCTCACATAAGCACTTATTTTCCTCTTCGACATTATCGACGTTGTCATCCACCTCAGACCTTTACAAGAATCATTCATTCTCTGTGTGTGAGACCCTCTTGGTAAAGCGGGCGTGTAGCTCGGGGTGAGGATGATGACAATGTGACGACGACGATCATGATTTTGACAAGCAACAACGGATCACATTTCTCATCATCACAGCGATGATTATAACGAACACGAAGAAAATGTCTGTGTGTTCGGATGGGTTTTTGGGGATGTGAGAGTGTGTGAGAAGAGGTATGTAGGTACAGGACACTTTGGGCGAAAGCGTGACAAAGAGCCGAAAATACCTTCCGGTTAATTTCCACGGTAGATTTTCCTTCTCCTGTTTTACTTCTCCGGCTTGGTTATAGTAAGTTTGTGTGTGACTCTTGTCAATAATCACCATCTTCCCGAGTCGTATGTGTATGTGTGCCTAGAGTCTCGAAGGATGAGGTTGATTAGAGAAAGAAGAGCGGAGTTGGAGAAAAGCCTATGAGAAAAATAAGGTATTTTAAGGCTTGACCTTTCTTTGTATCCTCTGGCAAATTGTCAGCTTGATTGGGAGATTGGGGAATCTAAATGATGATGGTGAGTGTATACATCTTCGCTTAAATCTCTCTTTCTATGTCCTTATGGACATTTTTGGGTGTCCGGAGAAAAATAATGAAAAGCTTTGTCGGTGAATATATATTAAACTGGCGAATATGGTATAGTTCGTATAAAACTTGGAATGAATTCTCAGGGAGAGAGAGAGATAGCGAACAAGAGAGAAGATGCAATGGGAATTGAGTGAAGCAGAACGAAGGAACGGAATCACCGAGGCAGATGCATTTTGACGATGCCCTGGAGAATAATACACTGGACAACTCTTTTTCCTGTAAATGTGACTAAAGTTCCATTCGCGACGGGTTATGGAGAGAGGCTACATGTTTCTTTGGTGTAAGATTTTCTTGCCTTCAATCTCTCTCTCTCTCTCTGGCTTGCGCTTGGCTTGATTCAGAGATGATGATGTATTCCACGCGTGTCGCATTTTAGCTGGCCACTTAGCACACTCGCGTCGACGATTCTGGCAGGCTTGGACTCACTTTCAGAGTGTGAGAAGAGGAACACAGAGAAAAAGGGAAAAAGTTCATTTCATGAGGGACTCTTTTTGCCAGTATAAGACTTGTTGTCTCTACGATTCCGTGAGTTCATCGCTAACAGCTAGGCTTGTATTTTTCTTCTCTCTCTCTCTCTCTAGCCCAATCAATCAGACAATTCGACCAAATCATTTCGATGTGTCTGTAGTTGTGTGTGTATGTGGGTGGCTCGTGGATGCACGTCTTCCATGATGATGATGATGTCTTTTCCCCTCTTTTTCGAAAAGGGAGCACGTTCCGTTCCTAGTGTAGAGAAACGGTTTTGGCGATGCTCGCAGGAAACGCGGACAAACACCAAGGTCATTAAAAAATCCAGTCAGGCAACAGTTTCATCTCGGTGATCACCACCACTGCCGCCTGTACTACTACTACGTCACCCTTTTTCTACTCGCTTGAGTGAGCATCAGAGTGGGTGCATTGCGGACATTCTCTATTTTTGAAAGGTGTGGTTTGTACCCGTGTGTGGTCTAAAAAAGTAAGTTCTCTAGAGACGTACTCTGATTTTTTCGTCTATAGTAGGTAACGGGAAAAGTGAAAATGAACTGGTTTAAAGAAACAGATAGTTTGTCAGATGATGGTCAGGTACTACAAGCCACTACTCTGGTGTAAGCTAAATATATATATATATATATATTTCGAAATAAGTAGAATGCTTCCCGTAGATTTTTTTTATCCGTGGACCTATCAGTGTCACGGTATTCAGAGGGAAAGCTGATAACAAAGTGGGAAAAGAGAAATGGAGAAGAAGAGGGAAATTTTTTTCTTTCTTTTAACCACATATCCATCTTTGTCTCTGAGCAAAGTAGTCAATGAAAAGATATGAAATTGCTTGAGAGGTTTGGGTAAAGCTTCATAGGGACTCCAACTCTCCCCTACTCTACTATGACTGGCTGGCTAAGATGTCCGGTTCATCATCCATCTTTGTGACATTCTCTCCATTTCTGTCGTCATTCGCGTACCAGCGAGTATGAGAAATTCGTTGCTTGGTTGGTTTTGGTGTACGTGTCGCCTTTTATTTCTCTTCAAATTCGGTAAATACCCCCGGTAATCTCGAGCGATTTAATCTTTTCTCTGTGCTTTCTTCAGGTTTTCTCTTTTTTCGTTTGCACCTTTTCCCTATGTTCTTCCTATTTTTTACGCTACTATGATATCCAATCGAAGAAAATCGGCAAGGGGTCGTATTCGTGCGTGCCTAATTTTGATGAACCGAGAATATTGTCTTTTTGGGTGGAGAACACACAATGGTTACCAGAAGTATCCGTGTCCACACACACACAGCATTACATCTTCTCTCTATATCCTCCAATAAATCTTTTCAACTTGGACTTTGGACTCTTGCCTGTTTTCTCTTTTTCTTTCTTTTCAGGTTGTGTCCACTAGTGCAATGGTATCAAAGGTATAATATTTTTCGCTGTGAGTTATGTTCCTGCTGCCCTCGGGTTGCATACGGATATTGTAAATTTTAGGGAACGGACAGGGAACATGAGTCATGAAAACAGCAAGGAGGTTCCAACGAGAGTACTTTTGTAAGAGAGAAAAGGAGAAAGTCGTGTCTTATCTCTGCTATTCATACCCTCGCTTTTATTGCATTATTTATAAGGGATAGCGACGGCGAAGACGACCATGGCGACAACTGTACCTTTTTGCAGTGGCGTGTGTGCAAGTGTATGTGTTTTCTGTCCAAAAGGAGAGAAGAGATAGCCAAAATGAACGTGACAGACCACTGACCACTGTCCTTCCTGGTGATCAATCTCGATTTGAGAAAAGGATATACATGTGCCCAACAAGGGAGAGAGAGAGAAAAAAAGCTCGGCTAGAATAATAGGATGGGTTCACAAATCAGCAAGCTTTCTTCTAAAAAGCTGGGGAATTCATGTCGTTTTCTCCTTCGAGTCACTTTCAATCGAAGCTGGTGTACAACAACAGGCCTCTCCCGTTCAACTACAGGGCCACCACGGAAAAACAATTTGATTACATGTTTAGACATTTTGCCTGGCTAACATGCTCAAAAAACCACTGGGTACTTTGTGTCTGCTTTTTTACCTACTGACTTGTCTGGTTGTCCACATTGAGAAAATGCATCTTGCCATTTGCCAATATAGCTGGTGTGCAGCCACTCTACCAAGAAGCAGCTCAGCAAAAGGCAGGAATTTAGTGTTTGGGAAAGGGATACGGAAAAGGCGCAGCAGTGCCAGTAAAGGTGCGTTTGGCTCATAAATGAAGATTTATCTCAAGAAAAAAGGAGGAGAGAGAACAAGTCAAGAAAAAGGCAATCCGGTTAGTACTACTAGGAGCACTAGTACGACTAATAATACACAACACGCTCACTCTCCCTGTCCTTACGTCTGCTAAGGCTATTAGTAAATAAGGAAATGTTGTAAATGGAGCAAAATTTTCCGGTAATTGGATTTTCCCTGCTTGTTTGCCGTTTTTTCGTTGGAAGGAAGATTCTCATTTGTAGATACACACATCATCATAGGTCGCTGCTGCATCACTCCCTCTCGTTATAAAAAAAGGAGAGACGGTGAGTATAGGTGTCTGTGAGTATCTTTCTATCTTTTCTTTTTTCTGCTCGTTTGGCCTGTATTTCATGTTACTCTTCTTGTTTCCTGTCACTTTTACTGTGAAAAGTGGATGCACGGCAAGAGAAAAAGGTAGCAAAGTTGTTGTTTGTTGTTCGCGTCGAGTTCTTGATGGTGGCTACACGGGAAGGGAGGTTTGAGCAGAGGGAAGGAAAGAAGATGTGTGCAGCTCTCGGCTTTTACAACTATCACAGCTGATACTACTTCTGGTCCCGTTGTAGAACGTAATGAATGAGCTAATCTGTTTCCTGGCGAAGATTATTGAGTCAACTCATCAATCTTGAAAGAGGGAGAAAGCAGCAGCTAACTTTGCTCGGCTGCTCCCGTCTTTCTTCTTTCCGGGGTCTTTGTATTCATGACGGCAATACGGCGAAAAAAGAGAATATATGTATGTGTGTGTGTATCCAAAAGCAATGAAATTGTACGTGATCCACGTAATGCTAATGTTAATGTTTCACAAGAAACAGAGCCTTGTACATTTTGTCTTGTTGTCTTTCCAACTTTTTTTTCTTCCTTTTTCCTCCTTTCTGGCTCCAGTTTGCGCTATTTTCCACTTTGTTGTTTTGCTGAACAAAATGTACCGGGCTATGACAGCGACGCCACACACTGTAAAAACTGTACAACCGCATCAGATCCTGAACGAGACCACCAACACTGTCGAAAAAATGGGGAAACGAAGAGAAAAAAGGTGGAGGTAGATTTCGGATGGGTGTGGATGCTGAAGCTGAAAAAAATTGAACTTTGTACCGTTGTGTGTCCATGTACATCCCCATTGCTGTATAAAAGGCGTTTCTGACTAAACGTGAAGTAAAGTGAAAGTGATCAAAACAAAGAAGCAGCATTTTTTCAGTCGTTTTTTTGTATTTTTTACTGGAGAAAAGGGCAGGCATGGTGTGCTAACGTACACATTTTAGATGGTTGGTTTAGTAAAATGTGAAATCGGGCTGGGTGTGTGTGTGCGTGTATACATATATATTTTTAGGATGTATCCCTCTGTTGGTGGTATCGTATGTAGACTTACATGTTGGCAGTAGTGGTGGTAGCGGTGATGCCACACCAAACATCGGTCGGATAGATTTATTACTTGTTAGGAAGTAAGCAGCAGAAGGAAAGGGAAAAGACGAGTCTAGCATAGAGAACAGCAGCCGGGGAGAAAGAGTGAGAATTTAGTTGGTTCGAGTCTTTTTTCATTTATTTGTTGGTTGGCTGGCTTTTCTCTCTCAGTTGGACGCTTGGATGGTCTGTTTGAGCGTACTTTAAGGCCACGTCAGAGAGAAAACAGGGTACCTACCTTAAAAACTCTCTTCCTTTCGCTCCCTTGCTCATTTTTAAACTTCACCGGGTGCCCTACGTATTTGTAAAAAGGCAAAAGGGAAAAAGGCAATAAAGTTTTTTTCTTGCTGAAGCTCATGATGGTGGTGTGTGTGAAGAGAATGAATATGCATTGATCTATTAGCCTTGTGTATATTGGATTGTGCTTTTGTGCCTTTTGTCGAAGCTACTTTCACTTTCTCAATTTATTGAGAGCAGGCTTGGGTTTTTACTCTGCCATTATATGTGTCAAAGAAAGCGAGAGAAAGTGCTACCGGTTACATGTAAAGCACACGGTGAGAAATGAAGAGAAAATGGGACAATTACTCAAGCTAAATTCGGATCGAATTCATTAAGATTTTTTTCATACTTTTTCTTTGCGAAAATGGGTTTTGTTTGATTTCTTATGCATATTATTGTACTGCTGGGCTAGTACTGTAGCCTTTGTTTGTGGCTTGCGGGGGGTTTGTTGGAAAACAAAATGAAGGGAGAGAAATTTTAAGCGGAGGAAAAAACAAAGATACTTTTCCACCCACTGTTTCCCTGACGTTTTTTCTCTATTTTCAGTCGACCTGACTCCCTTTCTACGGTACAAAAGATATATATGTGGTTTTCCAATTTTGGACTTGCCTTTTGCCTGCTTCTTGTCGCTGGGTGGGTGACTGTGTGTCGGCTGCTGTGTACCACTTATTTCTACCATTTATCCAAGCTCTCTGCGATAAATCATGGGAGTGTGTATAGCAGTAACAATGGCGGCCATGGTGTTGGGAGACAGCCGCACGCTGGAACATTGTACGTTTTGTGGAATGTGGAAGTAGACAGGGAGAATGGTTTTTTGGCCAAAAGAGAATTTGTGACAGTGCATCTGCTGTCATCCATGCGGCCTGGCTATACTCATATTTACTATTTCTGTTTTCTGAATCGCCATCTTATACGCAATTTGGCGCTCTCTGAATGTCCGCTTTTGTACCCCTGTTTGCGTTGTCGTTCTTCCTAGTCTTTGGGTAAAGTGGTCACGCTTTATTAGCTGGTACTTCGAACGATTGCCTTGCAAGGAGAAGGCCGAAGGTCCAACTTGGCATTTATATGCCTATTTATTGTGTAGATGCGCGTTCTTACAAAGTCCGGCTTGTTGTGTATCGTGTCTCGTTGTTGGTTGTTGACATCAAGAATGCGCTGCAGCAACTTTTTGTTTTTTAGACAGGAACAAACAGGCATACACCGGTACTTCCAGGGAATGTATGACGAAATTCTGTAAATAATGGGAAATGCTTTGCGTACGCAACTATAAACAACTGGCAGCTATTTTTTACTCGTTTCATGACGATGACGCCAATGCACAACATATTTTTTAGAGAATTTATGAGTAAACATTTTTGGAAGCACATTATGGTTTATGGGAAAGGAATTGCATGCATGGCTGACAGTTGTTACGAGCGAGCGGCTTTGCTGCAGAGAAGGAGAAGTGGTGCCCCGTTTTCCATTGATGGAGGCATGCATATTTTATGATGCACTTGAGATTCTTCGTCTGTGTTTTATAGGTGATGACAACAGGCTTTATTGTGGAATGTTTGTTATCATTGCGGTGCAGTTTAGATACAGTAGTGGTTCTTCCGTGAGAAAATGCAGCTGGAACGAAACATGTTGTGTAGGTATATATGAGCATCATTATGGGTGACCATTTACTCAAAGTGAAATAGGCCTGGGGCAACATGCACAGACCTATTACGTTAGTACCTACATTCATTAGTGGAGTTGGTGATGTAGATAATGAACCTTCTAAGTGGACGGCTGCGTACAGAGGAAAACTTTGGGAAGGAATCCCACGGGGAAGAGAAAAACGAGATAATTCGGAAAGAGCGAAAAAAAAAGTTTCAAGTTACTAGTAGTGATACTTCTGCCACGGCTGCTGCTGATGTGCTATAAAAGGCAGGTCGCGTTTTCTTATGGAAGGATAAAAAGGAAAGAAAATTTACGGGGTTAATAGGGAGCAATCAATCAATTAATTAATTAAAAGATTCCCCTTTCCTATAAATAGAGTTGGTAAAAAGTTTATCTCGGACGAGAGACGCGGATACAAGGCGAGCCAGCGTCGTCAATGGAGATACAATAAAAAAGAATTTTAGGATTGAGATGGGAGCTCCCAGAGAAGAAAAGCGAAATAGAGGTGCCTATAAACTTTTAAGTCGAGTCACTTCCGTTTAAGAAATAAGTATGACGACGAGCGGAAACTACTGGAAGGAATAAAAATGTTGGCTGAACAGTTTCCACACATAGCTTGAGTAGAGAAATTGGAGGAAAAATGCTGTAAAGAGAAAGTGAGGAAAGGAGAAAGTTGTTCTTTAGGTTATACCTTTGTTTCTGCTGCTTTGTTGTTGATGCTACCAACCACACAGCACGGCTTTCAAGTTTGACTATGTGTTTATGTCTGTAAGTATGCGGCGGTGATAAGTATGAGACGTTGTTAATGAGATGCCGAAGGTTATAAAATGGCCAGCAAAAAGAAGAATTTCATAATAAATTTTTACTTTTTACCATTTCCTTTCTCCTTGCTTCGTTTCCACTTTCTCTTTTGCTTCAGCCCACCAAAATATTTAAGAATGGACGGATGAGTGAGTGAATGAATGAAAATGGTTTGAGGTGGTTACTTAGTTGGTGAAGGTGGTGGAAAACTACTGAAATAGAATTAAGAGGCACACACGTATACATAGTTTTTAGCGGCAGTGGTAGCAGCTGGAAACTGTTTTTTTTTCTTGTTGGGAAAATCAAGCTGAGATGCTTGAACTTGTAGCTCGTGCATTCCCATTTTTAAAGGCCGGTTTACGTTATCCCTAGGTACAGACATAATATAACGCACGCACACACACGCAAGACGCCATCAAACTTTCACTTTTTAAGCCCACTCCGGCTTCCAACACTCACTTTCTCTTTTCTTCATCTTTCTCTTCCGCAGAATATTTCTCATTCAAATTCCATTCTATTCGACTAACTATTCATCTTCTCTTCGTTTTTCCTTAAAAAGAGTTTCTTCTTCTTACTTTCCGTCTTTCTCTTTTCCTGTGGGGATGCGGAAGGAGAGAAAGTAAAAAAGCATGTGAATACTCTAATAGTAGTAATAATGGCAGCAAAAATGTTTCCACTTTTACACCACCACCATTACTCTCTCGACTGAGGGAAAAAGTAAAGTGGAAAAAAGAGTTCAACACCAAAGCAGTGCGAAAGTTCATCGTCATCATCATCCCACAATTCAACAATAGTCACAATGGACTTTTTGTGTGCGCTTTAAATAAAAAAGAAAATGAGGGTGGTGCAAAAGGAAAATGATATAAAAAGGGTAAAGCAAAAAATAGAGGTAAATAAGATGCATGTGTTGTTGGAAGCCGAAAATCTTAATGAAACTTTAAAGCCAAACGAATGCCCGGTTAGCCCTAGAGGAACAAACGCATCACAATGCCCTCTGTATTTACACAACGGAGCAAAAGTGAGAGATGTACGGTGGTAACGGAAAAGGAAGGTGAACTGTTACTTTGCTGGCATTGTCTGTATCCCGGAGAAAGGGGGGATTTAATCTCTTTCACGGCGTCTTATTTTAAAACGAGGAGAAAATAACAGCAGTGACGGATGCGGAACCAAAGGGACAACAGCGATGTGTGAGGTTGCCGGTTTTCATAAAAAACCAACCAAGAGGGGTTGTAATAAAAGAGAGAAAAGTTATTCTATTTTCATGGTGTTCTCCCTAATACTATCAATACATTATGGCACTTCACGAAATAATTTTCATAAGAGATGTGAGCCATTATAATTTTGGCGTTGAATTTATGAATCTACTAAAAAATTTGTTTTATATGAAGGCATCCGAGCAAGTTAAATTTGGAATTTGTTATATGAAAACCCTCTCTGTGACTTATTGGGAAGTTTATTAACCGAACAGAAAAAATATAGTTAAAGCCTTTTCATTGTGTCCCGACATGAACCATCTACCCACCTTCATATATGTAAATACAGCCTCAAAATAACTCACGTTGTCCTAGAGTTGCTGTTTTATTCAAACGTGTATTTCCCCGCTTTATATCAGTATGGGTATAAGTAATTGGTTGCTTGCACGTAATACCCTGTTTGCAAAACTACTTTTATACGAACCTTGTAAAAGGATTTATAAAGCTTTGTGTCTGTTGGGGTATTTAATCAATACTGCCACAAAAGGTGAATAACAAAGTTGTGAGGTACTCCTGCTTAAAAATAAAAAAAGTTGAATACTGTTCTCCTGCCTGTGTTTAATTGATATAAGTTTTTTGAGAGATAGTTAATCAGTTAATTTGAGCGAACTACACCATCACCTACTTACTGTACCACTAATAAATATACAATCGTTGGCCATTTTGCTAGGCCAATTATACCCACATACTTTTTTGGGAAGAGAAAAAGTTAACCGTTCTGTTGTGCAGTTGTACTTATTATTACTTTCCTGGTGAATTATTGGCATTCGTTTTGAATGGTTGTGGTGGTGTGGTTTGGGTTTGAGCCTGCATGATGCTTCTCTCTCTCTGGTCTTTCGCGGGTTTGGTCACCCAGTTAATTGCTACTTTGTTCGGCTCGCTGTCGAGGATCACCGTCTGTAGTAGTGGTGGTGGTAGCAAAAATCCACATGCATGCACATACTCCTACTGTGAAGAGCCCGTTGCCAAAATCAAGTTGGCTGGTGGTGGTAGTGGACTTGTTATGAAGATGATGATGTTGATGATCATAATCAGGAGGTCGGGCTACTCTAAATAGTAAACAGAGGAAAAGGGGTCTCTCTGGCGTACTATATAGGCAAAACATGACAACGATGATGATGATAATTAAAGGCCTGCATCGTTCTCACGGGATTTTGTTGTTAGGGTACTAATGGTGAAAGTGGTGGTCAAAAAAGAGAAAACGATAGGGTTGGAATGTTAAGCATGGAAAACTGTTTATGTACAATTTTTCTCTGCCTGTCGTTTTCTCGCATGTTTCCATTTCGATTTTGTTGAATCCCTTCCCAAAAAAAGGGAATTTGCTATCGTGGTAAACGGGTTCCAAAACGGGTACTAGTAGTGTGTGTTGGTCGAAATAATAATAATAATGTCTCTTCTAAAGAGGGACGAAGAAGAGCGGATGAAAAACCGCAAAACGGATTGAATGAATGTAGCAAAGCAGCCAGAAAGAGAATTCCCGGTCGTTTTCTAATGGTTACGAGAAATAGTAAGAGAAAGAGAGAGAAAAGCTTAAGTGGTAATCCCATTAAATGAACTCAGACAGGATCTCTCTCTTGTGTTCTCAGAGTATTTGTGTGTTTCTAGTAGTACTGCACTCTCCTGTGACCGTTTTCTGATTCAGTGCCAAAAAGTTTTTTTTCCAGCGACATCCCATAACCAACTCTCTAAGCATCACACTTTTCACTAAACTCAAAATTCATACGACGGCGTCGGCAAAGAAAAATTCAAAAGAGAGAAAAAAAACGACAGAGAAAAGTTTCCTCAATGAAAAAATCCGTCGTCATCATTCTTTTTCATAAAATGTAAATATATTTATTGTTGTGTCAATTTGTGCAAATCTCGTCTACCATTCTCAAAATATGAATCCTTGTCATCTTTTTATGCCAATGCAGCTTTTTCCTATATGTAGTAAATAGTAGCGTAATAACATAATCCTAAGCTGATAGTTGGTATTAATTTTTTGACACTTGTAATTTCTACCCTACTGCCCTCACACACAATATGTGTTACTGACAAAACGCCGACATTTTTTTTGGAAAATCAATTTGTGGGGAGGGGTGACGTGCCCCGTTCTAAACCCCAAGAAGGTCACGTTCTTTTTTGAAAGAGAAAAGGTGATTAATCATACTACTTTGCTATCCACTGGCATTCTGCCAACAGCAGTAGCAGTAAAGAAACCTGCTTTGTTAGTCCCTATTATCTCCCCATGTTCGTGGTAATGACACGACACGGTAGTATTAGTACTAGTTGTAGTAGTCTTAGCCAAATAACTAATTGAAAATGTAACCTGTTTCCTTTATTCCAGGTGACGGGAGTGGTGGGAAGAGCGGAAACCCTGTCCGCCATTTTCTTCATCTTGGCCTTTACCGTCTACGTGAAAGCTACAGCCAAGCGGAGTGTTACAGGTAAGCGTTTCACGCAGAGACGACAATAATAATAACGGTAAAATCTACAAAAAAATCTGGAAATTCATTATCCTTTTGAAGAAAATGAAATGACCCTTGTAACCGGGAAAATCAAAGAGTGACAGTGACAATGAGCCAAGTCAGCAGATTCTTTTTCGTTTTTCTGGTCATCAGGATGACTTGCGGATGATGATGACGATGATGGTACATTGATACCATTCTGCTGGCCTGTGCATGATGGTGATGGTAGTGGCAGTATGGTGACATGTGGGGTAAATGGGATATCATATATGTAGTTAGTTTTCCAATGAAAAAGGCAAGAAAACTGCTGACTTGTCAGTAAATGGCTGTAATAGTGTAATCCTAAATGACAAGAGTAATAGTTAACGACGCACAATGGACGAGCGCCCTGCTTTTTACCATTTCCCTATAAAAAAGATTACATTTTCTCTCTTCGTTTTATGGAATGTCTGCCTGGTGCCACATGCTCCTGTCCTGTGCTCCTGCTGGTAGTAGGGACGGGGTGGTCAAAGAGAATGAATTTTCGACGAGAATAATAAGTTTTTTAGGGGAATCATTCCTGGGAAGGATATGGATGTGACGTGTGCAGGGCCCTATTACAATTTGCATTTCTCCTTTTGCCAGAGTAAAGTAAAGTCTCCTTTGCCCTATGGTGCTCTAGAAGAAGTACGATGACTATAATAATGAGTCTGGGTTGACTGTGGTGCATCATAGGGTGATGGGCCAGGGCACACACGGGAGAGGAGATGGATAAATGCAAGAAAACCGTATGCTCATATATATGAGCAGTTTCTCAACTTTCATTCCAACCGGATCGGTAATCAGACAGTCAATGAAAGTAATAGCACGACAGGATAATTTTCTCTGAAGGGTCAGCCCGGTCCGTGGTGGCATTTTATGAGAAGAAATATGGGCAAAGTTTTTTTCCTCCTTTGTCATAAAAAAGAAGTTGCTTATATGATATGTTGATACCCATCATCACTATCAACACTCACAAGTATTTGAACCATCACCAACATTATAGAAAAACTCCCGTAGGAATAATAATAGTAATAAGCAGGGAGCATATAGAGTGACTGAGGAGGTGGTACTTGGAAGGCAACGATGAAATCGAGTCTTTGCCTCCTCTCGACTATCTAAATTACATAAAACGATGATGATTTTTTTGATGATAGCCTCCCATTCTCCATAATTTTGGGAGAATGTGTACATGTTTGTATGTGTCTATGTTTATCAGAGAGAAAATGAGATGCAGTAGGCGAGACAGGGACTGTTGCCACGGGTTGTCCTTCGCTTTGACTAAAATTGCTGAAATAAGTACACAAATGAATTCAATGGGGATATGGATATAAGAAAAAAGGAGAAATGGTCATAATGTGTGTGGAGAGTGGGAAGTGACAATAATAATAGTAACGAAATAGAGAGAGAGATGGAGAGAGAAAGTAAGTCCATGTCGTGATCATGACGTTCTTTAACTAAAGTAAGTGTACTACCGCCTATAACAGTTATGCCTTTTTCCAGCAATTCACACAGTAAAACACACATACAGTGAGAGTGAGTCAGAAGCGGAGATAATAGTAAAAGTCCCTTTTTATGATTTTTATACAACGCTGTAGAAAAAAAAGTTGGTTTTCTTTCCTTCTCTTCTTCTTCGTTGTCGTCATCCTTTATAATGTAGGCAGTGGGAGAGAGAAGGCACAGTCAAAAAAAGTTTTCTTTTTTTTTGCTTCTTTAGGATCTCCTCGGCTTAAAATAAAAGTAAAAAAGGAAAATGTGAGTGGAGAAAAGTGGTATATGGTGTTATCAGCGGGATGGTCGTCATCATCAGTAGGAGTGTGGTAGTATCATTGTAGTCGTCACACAGAGTGTAATAGCGGGTCGTTGTCTGAAATGCTGTTTTTGTATATGTATATACTCACACTCATGATGATGTGTATTTTATATCTGTGTGTGTTTAGTGTATGTACGTAGTATTGTGTTTGATGACTATGATGGCACTTTCCATAGTAGTAGTAGTAGCAGTAGTACAGAAATGATCATTGTCATCATCGTCATCGTCGTCATCATATCATCCTTTCAATTTCATCACATGCATACATGCTTGGATACACGCATGAAATCATGAGCATGGTCGTCGTCATCATCATCATCACTATCAAAAATGACGACGACAAGAAATGAGATGATATTACGGAAAGTGGTAGAAGTTGTAGAGTACGAGTAGTAAATGCAACAGCAGGAAAAGACGTCGAAATGAGCCCATTTCCAAAAGGGAAGAATATGAAGAGAGAGAGAAATAAGTAAACTTTTTCTCTCTATTCTTCTCCTCGTAAACTTACCATATGAGCGAGTAGTTTAATATTTTGAAAAAAATGAGTGGAAACACAAAAGGAAAGTGTGTTTACAT
>JAHZNB010001549.1:0-12040 GCA_027744295.1 Callyntrura guangdongensis
TGACAGACCGACAGACAGACATGATTCCAATTTCAATAAGTCCCTAGTAAGGGAATATTGTGGAGAGTTTGAAATAATCTTTGGTAATTATTACAAACATAGTGTCAGACGGAACCATCTTCTTTCTTGACAACATAAGCTTTAACAAAACCCAAGAATTATCATTGAAAAGGTTTGTAAAATGTTTCGAGGAGGGTGCTAGGGTAATAACCACGAAGCCAATCAAATTCCTGGAATATTGTAAGCTCAAAAGTTGTTCTGCCGAAGATTCTCTAGAGCCTGATTACAACCAAGAAGTAAAATACTATATCAATACCGTGCGTTACGCAAAATGTGGAAGTAAAGAAAAAGGAAAAAGTACGGACGAAACAGCTTTGTTAAAAGCACTGGAGTGTAAAAGCACGTTACCTGCCTCGCAATGCACGGCTAGTAATTTGGATAATGATGAAACGGAAAGTTTTCAGGATACAACAATCTTTCCTGAAACAATGGACACACCAACTACTTGCCTAAGCAATTCGGAAACTTCTGTTGCGTCCGACGACCATCGTAAATTCAATATGCGTGTACCAGTTGCATCTCGCTCTATGGTTGTTAAAATTCTACAACCCGTAAACCCTCTGATTCCTCAGGTCAAATCTAGATCAATGATGTATTCATCGAATCTGCCTGATTTAAACCATCAAGATAAATTAAGTTCACGGCCGACGTTTGAACACGATGATAACCAAGGTCATGGTCTGATTAACTCGATTCTTGATGCTCGTGTTGGCAACGTTATTCCAGAAACTGCTCACTGTGGAAACAACAATTTTCAGCAAGATGACATTGTAGGAGTTTCAAGTATCCATGATACTTATATGGATATTTCGGAAGAAAATAGCATCACTGAAACGGTTATTGCATCTCCAGAAGGAAAAACTTTGACAGAAGGAGTCGCCAAGAACTCCTCGTGTAAGTATTTTTGTGTTTAAATTTAATTTTGTATGTTACCACTAGTCCTTTAGTCCCTACGCTTACGGGACTTAATAAAAGCTTATCCTTTCCTTATCCTAAGTTTGAAAAAAATGACCTTGTTCTTGTTACAAGCTGTTTTAACTACAAGCGTGCCATTCAAACGTAAAGATTAAAATTATACCCTGTTATACGTTTTATTAACCACATGTAGGTGCAAGATGAACATCTGCACATGCATGAAGAGTGAAGATCGAAGAAAATGGTATGCTACCTTTCCTGTAAAATTTTTATCATTCATCATCTCGTACTGTTTATTATCATGTCTCTTGTTATATAGGTTGAATGCAGTTGCAGTGTAAAATTTAGTATAACAACCCACAGTTTCTTGTATCAATCTGTTGTTATAAAACTAGGCTATGCCCAATGTTACTGTCATTGGTAAAGGTAAAAAACCGACTGACATTTTATACTGACAGAATGTAGAGATTTTAACAATCAACATGCATAGAATAAGTGTTCACATAAGTGACATTACACACATAGGACAATTACCTATCTGAAGTCAAGTCGATTTACCCTCAAGCACGCAGAATATTTTTTCTGTTCTGTGAGCTTCTACATTATGTCTCGGCACGTGTTAACATAAACGTAGGGGAGATTCCAGGGAGATTCTGCATGCATGGGCCATTTTACCATGGTAGGTATTGCACTTTTTTATTTGTGTGGTAAGTATACACCTTGTTGTTTACACATTTTAATTTCTTTTGACGCGTTTTAGTGTGGGGCACTGTGACACAGTGTGTGTCATGAATGGAGTGTTGGTTTACATAGCTAACAACGTATAATGTTTAATAGTACATTCGTTGTAGTATGTATTTACATTATAGAAGTTGTGTATAATTGTTGTATAGTTGTCTGTCTGCCTGTCTGTCAGTCTGTCTGTTCGTCATCACTCTACAGGCCAGCCGCTTCAGTAGATTTGGCTCAAATTTGTCATACAGGTACCTTAGGGTACTGAAACTTATGGGATACAATTTCTTTCAATTTTGTCTACCCCCGGGGGTCATTTGGAGGTTAAAAATTAAACTTTAACCAAAATGGCTCAAATTTAGCTTATCTGTGCTTTATGTTTGTGGCATCTCTGAAGTGCAATTGTTAGCAAATTTGGTCAATCCCCAGGGGGTCATTTGGGGTGTTAAAAATTAAACTTTAGCTAAATTAGCTCAAATTTTATATGGCGATACCAGGTCAACTGACAAGCCAAAATCTCAAGTCTTTAGCAATTCAATCAGCATGTATCAATAAAAAACTTTTATCGGCGTTTCTATAGCAGCGATTAAGCGGCGGTTTATTGTTATTGGGTGTGTTTTGGGGAGGGAACTGAATTTGTTTTGCTTTGTGTGAAGTTTTTTGCTATTCGAGTTGGTAAACTCGCTCAGTTTAGTTCCAAGATGGACGCTTGGAGTCAATAGGGTAACTTTAATCAGCATGTATCAATAAAAAACTTTTATCGGCGTCTCTATAGCAGCGATTAAGCGGCGGTTTATTGTTATTGGGTGTGTTTTGGGGAGGGAAGTGAATTTGAAGTTTTTTGCTATTCGAGTTGGTAAACTCGCTCAGTTTAGTTCCAAGATGGACGCTTGGAGTCAATAGGGTAACTTTAATTTTCTGTTTGATAAACGATAACATAACTGTAATACTGTTTAGGCAATAACTTTTTGAAATGGTAGCTTCGTTTAGAATAGGCACAAAACTAATACCGTCGCCGATAGATCTAGCGTTTTAACTGGTGATTCTAGGGGCGTCTTGGACGCCCACTCTAGCTGCTAGTATAATATAAACGAAACATGAACATTTTCACTTGACTATGGTAAGTTCAACTTTCAACGTTGCAAGTGTCCGTACCTCAGCAACTACTACCTTGCAACGTATGAAAAATTTATGCTATATGCACTATTTTAAAATTGAATGTTTTAAATAAAATTAAAACCGGAACAGCTTCCCTCGGCGTTATGTCAGCTTCTGATAAGTAAGCATTTCTTATAAATTCACCAAATACTTTAAGTTCAATCAAATTTAGACTTGGTTTTTTCTAATAAACAAAATACCTTTTTTACTATAGTTCCAGGATGGTATAATAGTCATTAATTTTTTAGGTATAGACTTTAACCGTATACTGTAAAGACCCTTTCTGTATTAACCATCAAAAGCAGAAACGTTTATTACCCTTACTGGACTATCCGAGAAAGGAAACAATCCAAAGTCCAAGAAGGGATCGCTACTACCTTTCCTGGACCCTTCAAACGATCAAGGTTTATGTATCGCTACTTAAAACATAACAACCTCATAAAACTATATACAAGTTGTCATAGTTGGATTACTGAAATTAAGTTTAACGTCAAAACTTATTTATCGTTACTTAACCCAAAACAACAAGGTCATAAAACAATATAAATCAGTTAACATTAATTTGCTTACTGCACCTAGTTAAAAACCTCTGACATTTATGGCCTACAGTAAACAAAGTAATAACCAAGACAAAATTTAAGAAAATATACTGCTTGTGGGTGGGTGAGGTTTGCCTAACATCTTTTCTCACACAAACAAAGCTATGTTTATGTGTGTAAACTAGTTGGTTTAGTTTATTGTGATAATGGCATTGCAAACCCGTAATGTGGAAGTGTACACCCGAAATGGGGTATAAATAGCTCGAAGTAGGCTGTTGTAACCTGTAATAGGATGATATTAGCCTGACATGAGCTGTTATAACCCTTAATATGCTACTAACTGCTTACAAGAATCTATTCACGAAAGAGATGAGAGATGGTCAGAATAACATATCAAACGTATTCACGGGATTATGATGTTAAAATTGTTAGCCGTTAATCAACCTGATGGAGATTGGTATCATGCATGAATACACATGCGTCAGATGTACTCTTTCTCACTATTAATCCGAAGGTGGCTGTCCCGGTCAGTTCCCCCTCTTCGTGACCCTCTGTAGTAATGTCGGGTTGGACTGGATTGCGCAACGTTGATCACAGATAAGTTGCGAGATATGCTTGAACCGCAGTAGCGTAATAAAAATGGATAGGTCTTCACACAATCAGAGTTTTCACGATAATAAAAATATACTGATTTATTTTGTATCAGGACACACATGAAAATTCACACAACACAATAAATGACAGGTATTCTAATTCTCTCTAGCTATACAAACACTCCGAAGTTATCTCCGAAATTTTATCAAGAAAAGAGTAATAACAAAAATGCTACGGCAGAAATTACTATCAACCACTTGTCCGAGTTCTGAATGGTGAATGACTTCACCCAAGCCGACTTTTCGCGGTGGACAACATTGCCACATACACTTCTTTCTCTACCTAAACACGTATAGGTATTATCTCAAAAGTACCTTTTATTTCATTTACTGTTTTTTTAACAGTATCTATCTTTATTAGCATAAAACTTGACTTCGCTACATTTTACGTATTTTGCAACCCTACACTATATACACCATTGTCTTCCTCGAAGATTTATGCGTTGTTGTCGGTTCCCCAGCCTTGTATTACCGGCACGAGTTCGGCCGCGGAACGGACTTCGCCCTTCGATGTACGTTGGGGGTTTGTCCTTGGCTTTCGGGTAAGCACGGAACATTTCCTCTCAGCTCTTCTTCAGCTCAGCTTTCGTCCCAGTAAGAGTATTCCTTTCAACTTCCTCGCTCAGTCTCAATTCTCAGTGACTCAGGCTTCAGGCCTCTCTGACACCTCATGTCCATCATTTCGTCATCCATGGTCCCCAGGACTGCTGGCACCAATGGCTTCCCCTCGACTCCTTTTTATCACGTATGACGACTTTATCTCCTGGCTGATTCTCTCTTTGAGTTTCGAAATTTCGCAGAAAGATGAATGTGGTTCTTGTTCCAAACGTTTCTCTTCAAAAATTTAGCTGAATCGATAATACTTTATTGTTTTTCCTCTTTGTTGGTTAGTTTTATTTTCATAATTTTGGGAATTACATTATTTTACGACAACGTTTGTAGAAGCCAATGATGTTTAAGTGAATCGTCATTCTAAGGTGTGATTTTTCAAGTTCTTGTGTTGAGCATAGTAATCGTAGGCCTTTGAAACTTTCAACTTCTGTTTTAATTTTCTTCAAACCCCTAAGATTAGTTAGCATATTCATTTTATGGCTAAAGATGTATGCTTATAATATGATAAATATATTATGGCCCTAACAACCTTTGCCCTCGGACCCAATATTCATTTCCCTTTTAATAGGGAGCCAATATCCATTCCCAAGGGGAATAGATTTTGGGTCCCGCCTGCTAGCTGACATTCCAAACCAAACACTCTCTTATCAAAATCGACTCCACTAAAAAATCAAAACAAAATCAAAACCCTTCGCTCCTCTCTCGCTTCCTCAGTTTCTGTCTGTAACAAAATTTATTTTTCTCTTTTCATGGATGCCTGGTTGCAGAAGAAGGCAGAGAAATGATGGCATCCGAGTCAAGAATCTTCTACCCAAGCAAGCTTGCAAGCACTTGGCAGTTAGATGAGCAAATATAACATTTACGTAGCACATCTTTTTTTCAGGATCATGAATATCAATATGGTTAGTTGCCTGCCAGACAGTTAGTTAACGGGCATTGCTTATATTAAAGTAGACATGCCCTTACAAATTCCTCTTGGTTAAAATGCAGTGGTTAAAATACTTATATAGGTAGACATTTGGTATTGCATAAGAAGCAGCAAGAAAATCAACTGATATGGCTGGGTGAGCTGAAATAAAATATAATTTTGAGTGTGTGCATAAAATCATTATGCGGAATTTTTTAATTGAAAGTGAAATTATTCATTGAACCATTATTCAAATCAGCACTAAAATTTTGGTCTAAAACCTACTACCATGTATACCTTAAAATTCATAGTTATAAAATATTTTTAAAAATATTTCTTTCGTTTGCACCTTTAGTTTTTTATGGCCATTTTGTAACGCGTAGAAAGAGGGCATAGTTTTACCACGGGGCCGGAAAACCCTTATTTAGCTCCTCTTGGAAAGCTGTTGCTGGGCAGCGGGCCCGCTGTTTCCCTATCACATCTATCTCTTCTTTTCCGCGTCATCATGATGCTCAGTTTCTCCTTTTTTAAAGATGAACACATTGGAAACGGGGAATCGAGGTACAAGGGGATAAACATTTTGTAATGTAGATTTCCTCTTCACAGTAGCTGTATCTCCACTACAACTACTACTACTTGTTACATCATTAACATTATAGTTAATACTTGCACAGACGAGGTAACAAAGCAAGTCAGGAATAATAAAAGGCAGTAGTAAAGGTGAACAGGAACAACGACGTCTGTCAATTCCTCACCAGAAGATATTGCATTTTATTTTACGACTACTACAAGAGCATCTACTGCTGCTGATGGGAATAATGATGATGATGCCTGCTGCTTACTTAAGATTACATTGACAACGACGAGTTGCTTTTCTACGACTAATGGAAAAACAAAAGAAAACACAGGCGTTGATCTGTGAAATTTACGGGGAGGGAATCCTATTCTCACATCATCATCATTATAATCATCCTTTCGACTTATTTCTCAGCTCGTCTCTACCCTCCTCTTCAACTTCGTCGTTGACTTGACTCTTCATTTTCTTTCCATTTCCCTATTCCCACTACTCTACTAATCTATCTTCCTCTCTCTCTCTCTCTCTCTTTCCCTTTTTTGTGCTTGCCTCTCGCACTCACAGAGAATGAAGCAACGAGGCTGCGAATCCTTTCAACATAATAAAAGTGACGAAACGAACGAACAAGCTGGAGGAGGAGTAGGTAGGACGATGGAGGAGATGAAATAAGAAAGCCTTGGGAAAATCTATTTTCTTATGCATCCGCTTGCGCTTCCAAGTGCGCCACTATCTCAAGTCTCTCTAGTTCAACTGTTTTTCCTTGAAATACTTTAACTACGACTTTCATTTGCAAAACAGAACACATATAAGTACATTCATGCACATAATGTACGTCAAAAAGTATGTTCCTCTCCTCCATACCTATTTTTATATTTATTTTTGCCTTTATTTTCATATAAGGTAACCATTGATATGACACGTTATATTAACTGCTTATTTTTGCTGCAACAAAAATCTTTGGCCCATTTTTCTTCTCTCAGCTCAGCGCTCGTCAACATCAGTTCGTCTCTTTAAAAATCTCATCGCTATAATATATGTAATAGTCAGCAAAGGAGAAATTTTCTTTGGTGTGTGGCTGTTGCTGCTCTCTCTCTCCCTCTGTCTTTCTCTTTTCGGTTACGGTTTGATGACTGTTGAAAGCTTTTTGTTGATATTGTTACTTTTACATGGAGTACTTTGCTGGAATGCTGGTGACTAGTCGTAACTCGTAATACGTAACATGAAAATATAAATGCTAACACGACTCTGGCTATATCATTGGTAACGCCACATTGCAATACACCGTCTTATAGTCTTATATACATTCATACTTACTTGATGCTCCTTGTCTCCAAGGCAGTTGTATGGATGGTGAATGGCTAGTGAGAGTACTTCTCTACTTCTAGTGATGATGACGATGTTCCGATGTTTCCTCTCCAGCGCAGCAGTTCTCTTAAAAATGTACACATGTTTTTTGTAGAGCAACCTGCACATAAAGATAAATATAACACGCTCATTTTGTTGTGTACCTATTAAGCGCCACCACCACCTTCATACATGTATAAGCTGTAGATATAGCAAATTTTACTACATTCCTGTATCATTTATATACACTTGCTGTGTGTTGCTCTCCCTATCTAAAAGTGCTTTGCCAGTTGCCACACACAAAAGAGAGAAAAAAGTGGCTGTTGTCGTCGCTGTTTCTTGTAAATGCAAAGAACCTTTTGCTACTCGGTGCGATATGCGAGGGGCTCACTCTTCAGAGCAGTAACGATGATGATGCGGCTGCCACATAACAATAACAATCATCATCATCAACATCACACGCATTTCACACGGACAACAACAGACTTTCAGCAGAGGGTTTCATCCTCTCTATCTCTCTCTCACTTTTGCACTTTGAATCCCCACTTTTGATGCTGGACCAAGTGAGCCAACACAAAATGCATTTTCATATCATAACGGATCGTCGCCTACACTCTCGTCATTCTCATAATGGTCATTATCATCATCATCTCTGTAGCTTTATATATCTTTCACTATCTCTCTGTGCGCCCATTAATACTCGATTTTGCATTACATCCACACATGCAAACAGGCTGCCCGGTGCTCTCCCTCTCTCACTGGCCTGACCATCATCATCATCCTAGTTAATAGTGAGAGTGCTCGTCAATGTGCGAATACAACTACTGCGAGCCTCACACAAAACAAAATAGCAACTGTGGCACAAGGCTCGATAACGATAACACTATCTTCATTATCGTTGCTCGTTACTAGAATAAAAACTTATAGAAGCGAGCGGGAGCAAAGAGGCTTTCTTGGTCAGACCTCCCGTTTCATCTCTCTTTTTTCTCTCTCATGGTCATCTAAACTCATCATCTCTCTGCCTTTGTCCCTCACTGTGCGCGGCAGGTTTTTTTTAGCTGTTTGTTTGTCGCTGTCCAGTCTGTCCATCCAGAATAGAGTTGAGTGAGCTGGTGAATAGAAACGGAAGGTGTTTTGGGACTTTTGGGACAACAAACGAAGCAAGACATCATGCATACGGTATTCACAGAAAATGTAATGTAAACGCCTGTGTGTGCCTGCCTGCCTGCTCACATGGATGAAAAGACTAAGGGGAAAAATGGAAGAATGCCCATCTTTTATTACAAACGAAACCAGCACACATAGTAGAAGTAGTAGTAGCAGCAAAGGAGCAATGACGACAAACACTAGGAACGAAAAAAAAAACGCAACCCAGTCTCTTAGTATTTTCATCACCACACACACACCACCAGCCAGCCAACTACTACACAAGTGCTGCTTCAAAAATGTACATTCATCAGCTGATGTAAACGGGAAGAAACAAGTTTCTCCTGGATTATTTTTTCTCTTTTTTTCAGTCGCTCTCGTTGCTTTGCTCTGTACGGAGTTTTTGGGGAAAATGCTGGATCTCGATCTCACTGAACAAGTGATCTAGTAGTAATCATCGTGTAACCGTGACAGATAAAGAGAAATAGAGGATCTATGTATTTTGTTGTATGGGTTGTGAGTATCACAATAAACACAAAAATAAGCAATTTTTTCGCAATTCCAGGAAAATGCATTTTTAACGAAACTTAAAAGACAAAAGCTCCTATAAATGATCTCTTAACATTCCAGTTTTATTGTAAATAAAATGGCGGTAAAGTTATGCGAACCTCCTGAACATGGTGTAATATGTTGTATGTTTTTGTGACTGTGAATATTTGTGTAGCATAGTTGGGAAGAAACAGGGACAAAATAGTAAAACATTCGACAGTTTAGTTTTCATAGAACAAGTAGTAAATGTTGCAGCTCCGCAGGTGATTCATACGTAACACTTTTAGTAGTTATGATCGAATACGAGGTGCATTTACAACGGTAAGTATTTTTTTAAATGCCATCAAATTGTTCCAATACAGTATTATTACTGTTCTTGAAAAAATTATTCCAGAAAAAATAATAGCATGGTAAAATAAAAGTAGATCGTACAAGGTATGTAGACAAATGGGCATGGAAGGAAAGTCCTTCAGTAACGTTAATACCGGTATAGCAACCGCAACAACATGTGACGAAATGTCGGTAGCCGTTCATATCGTTCCTCAACACACTCACTCACCACACGGCAGAGCTATAGATTGCAAATACTACAGTCGTGGTAGTCGTCGTAGTAATAAATAGCAAATTATGGCACACAGTTCGCCCGCGTTTTTGAGGAATAAGTTGTAGCCAGAGAGACCGTGTGCTTGCGGCTCTGCAGATTTTGCAGATTTCATTACTATTATTTAATGTCCTTGTGTGAGTTACGGTTTTGCCAATAGTGCAAAAAGTTTTTTAAACCGGGCATTCATGTGGTAGAGCTAGAGGAAGGAAGGGAAATAACGTGTTTGTAGGTGACATTACACGTTTTTGCTAAATGTTATTTAAAGCCAGTATTCAGTATACATTTTTTACTACTACTGCTCCATGTACATTTTTTAAAGTTCCCCGACACCATTATCTCAAGGCTCTGTCCTTTTGTTTTAGATTTGCTGTTGGCTTCATAAAAAGATTTTGATTGTCTGTTACTGTCAATAAAAGAACAATGATGATGATGCTGTTTCATTCTTGGAGGGGCTATCATCACAACCCTACAAAAGCTCCCGTTTTCCAGTAGACATTATATTATTACACCCAGGGCAGAGAGCAAAAAGAAAAGTAATAAATGCTGTGCTCGTGTGTTAGCTTATTAAAGGGACAATGGGACAATGACACAAAGGACAAAGTAATAATACACACATGTGATGATGATGACAATGTTGATGATGATAATGATGATAAAAAATTATCTAGTTTTGTGTGATGATGAAAGCTCATCTTTTGTTCTATTCCTTTTTTGTTACTGGAATCATCATCATCCTCCATCCTCCATGCCGCTTTCATTAAAAAATATTTTATACGTTGTGCTGTGATGCCAGAGGAATTATTTGTGTGGCAGATGCGAATGAATTAACATGGAAGATTACATGGGTCAAGCCATATTCATATAATGTTTTGATGGTACGGTTGACAAATCTGGAAAAAATGCACAAAATAAATTGTCAATCGTACACACAAAGTTAATAAGGTGCTAGGTTTTCTATTAGTATTAGGTATAATATGCAAATGATTGCGGTGAACTGGTGAGTGTACAGGGAACAACGACCGCGGATATACATTTTCTTCTTCTTTATTTCACTCACCAGACATGCCAACGTAGTCGTCCGTCACACACACACATACAGCATTGATGCATGAACTTGGGTTTTTGCTATCATCATTTTTGCATGACAAATGGGCATCTTTGGCAGTGTGGTGACTCTACTGAACGCGAGATTGGTATCGGAGTAAATGGTAGCCCAATAATAACATGCACATTAGGCTGGGTTGACAGCGGGTATTTGGGTGTAATGTGATGGCGCTGAGATGAAAAGCATTCTCGAGTACCACTCTACCAACCACCACCCACCACCACTTACTTATGCAAGTTGTTTCTTATTTACGCCATCATTATGTCGTTAAACTTATTTTTGGAATGTCTCATTGATCTTTCATCCGGCGTCGTGGTACGACGGACGACAACAATTTTATTGAAAAGCTTCTTCATATTTGTCGCTTGGTTGGTTGGCAATGGCCGTTGTTCATGCTTTACTGATATATTTGTTACGTTACGTTTCATAAAAAATGAGTGTACAGGACACATAAAAATATGATCGGATCGAGTTATCTGGGCATCGTGTTTGTTCTTGCTGGGCGAGTAGAAACAGAAAGCAAAGTAGTTGTTGTAGTAGCAGTTATTATTGCGCGTGGGGTTTTTTATAGGCTGATTTTGCGGTTCCATAGATTTATGGTGTTTTTATTGTTGTTCCTATAATAATCATTACGTTCTACATCTCTTTGTTCTGTCACACGGCTGAGTAACGGCGTTGTTATTTTTTTTCACGGAAAAGAGGCAAATACCTGTACACACTATAGGGAAATACTGGAAGAGAAACTCTTCCTCTCAAAATGTTAATGACCGCATATTGCTCTCAGGATAAGAACAACGGTATTAAAAACTAGCCGTTTTGTGCCGTAAATCTCATATTATGTAACACAAAATCACATTTATTTTAGTTTCGTTTCTCCTGACTCGGGCTTATTTTTAACGATTTCTTGTTTTTATGAGTCATCCATTCCTTGCCTATTCTTTCAATCCCTTTTTAACTATGCCAACCGTTAGCTAACTTCTAAATTATGGTAACCAATAATCGTACACATGCGAGTCGTAAATTTTTGGCAAGGTTGGGACTAGTTCGGCAGGGTTTGTATCTTTTATCCTTTCTCCAATCTGTCCTGTTTAGGGATATGCATCATTTTATGGTGCTAGTTTATAGGAAATATTATCTTTGAG
>JAHZNB010001550.1:0-13743 GCA_027744295.1 Callyntrura guangdongensis
TTCAATTTCATTTCCCCTTTAACAAAAAAGTTACACGGAGACACATACTAACGAGAGTGTGAGAATAGTTTGGAAGAAACGAATACAAAGGAAAGGGAGTCAGGGAAAACCCCAAACGATCCATATCTTTTATATTATATCCCATTACAGCCTACGTAGCTGTTGATTACATTTTCTGGTTGTTACTCTACAGCTTCCCGGCAATAGTAATGGAAGTAAGTTATCTACTACTGCAGCAGAAAGGCTGAAAATAGAGAATCTTTTTGCAGATGTGTATATAAGCACCCCATTAATAAAAAAAACTAAGAAAAGAAAGAAGAGAGCATATTACCATGAAGTTTAACGACGCTGTCGACGTCCCCTAATGAGTTCTTGGCGATACAATGATATGAGCCAACGTCGGACTTGCGGAATTTTCTAATGATCAATACCATCTTTACTTCAAACATAGATTTTGTAATTTCCTGCACTTCATATCGGTCACCTGAGATGATCATAGCGCTCCCTAGACAAAAAATGAGGAAATAGAAAAGGAACCTGGTTAAAACGTGAGTTACATTTATTCATTTATTTACGACCAACAAAATTTTTAAAATTGTTCAAAAGATGGATTTATATTACAGCGGTTATGAACAGCTTATAAACCGCTGTCAATGAGCCAATCACACTATCATCACCAATAATACCAGCACCTAGAATTTAGAATAAAAACAACCACAGAAACAAAACAGGAGAAGGGAACCGTCAAGAAAATGTGTCACTGGATTATACACTCGTTTCAATTTCTGGTCTCGTTTCACACATTTTTCTGTTGCCTTTTTTCATTTCTCTGTCTTGTTCAGAGTAGCACCAGACGCTCTCCTGAAGAAAGTGTGACGCTTTTCGCGCGTCCGTTGTGTCAAAAACAAATTGTACATGGACAATAATGACAACGACAACAGCATCCGGTCCGCCGAATGTAACAAACGCGACAGAAAAAAATGAAAGCAGAGGCAGAGAACGTGGCCCAGCGAGCCTTTTCAGTCGTATTCATACAATCCAATACAAAATTTTTTGCGCCTTTTCAGCAATTTTCATGCAAGTAGCGTATGTTGTCTCACATGTCAACAAATTCTCATAATTCATCCTTCCTCTTTTTTCTTTTATTTTATGTAGACAAAAGGAGCACCAGAAGAGCAGAGCAGTCATTTCATTTTCCCCAATTTCATTCGAGAAATTCTGTCTTCTTCTATACCATTCGTAAATATTATACCATCGTGCCTAGTGCTTACGTTTTCTATGAAATTATAAATGTTTTATGTAACATACTTTATACTCCGGATATTGCTTTTTAATTTTTTAGCTCCAGTGCCATTATTTCTTGGTTATGCCGAATTCTGGTATTTAAAAAATTGTACGTTTTAAATTCAGAACATAAAAGGGAATTAAACACAATTTTATATAAATGCTTGACTTTTAGTAGAACTAGAACTGGTAAAATAGCGTTTGAATTGGTGTAGGTTTGAAAAAAAAACGCGGGATGGTTTATATTAGCACTTTTGACGTAAAATCAACATTTGTAAAGCCAACATTCACGCACACAAGGCACAGGCGTGCGAATCATGCGATCACGAGCAAAACGAAACGAAAATAAAAGCTCTTTTGTTTTCGATTCAAAACAGCCCATTTTTTTAGAAAAAAGAGTGATAATTCATTTTCCCGTTTTGAAAAATGAAAACTCAGAAACAAAGCACCAACGCGCGTGCATTTACACAAAACGCACGCACAAATTGTGCGACACAATGCACGGTGGTATCACGGCCGCACCGTCGTTTTGCTAGAAATGCCAAGACCATTGCCAATGCTGTTGAAAATGCATCGTTACAAGCGCGTTCATTTTTTGTATTATTTTTCCTTTTCTGTCATTTTCACAAGCTTTCTACTTACTGCACACTTAAAGAAGAAAAATATACGAGTCAAAATTTTCAATATATCGTCCATTTGCCCAGTACTCTCTTCTCAAATGAGTTCCTTTTATGTCTAAAAGTGTCTCTTTGTCGGTCACTGTCATTGCTACGTCCTTACAGTATTGTTATTATATGACGATAAATTACTTTTTAGGGAAAAAATTCTTTCTTATATTTCTTCATTTTGATTCTTGTATTTATTGCATTTATAGTGCGAACGTAGCGTAAGAGGAGTACCAGTACATCCATTTCACGGATTTTAATGATGATTCTATTTATTACTTTCTATTTGTTCATGGTATCTCAAGAGACAGAAAAATGAGAATGAACATTACTACTACTAGAATGACATTTCTCGTGACAATGAGAATAACAGTAATTGTTGTGGGATTCTTAATAGCTCGTTTTGTGGGTATCTATATTAAAGCATAAATATGTTATTTGCTCGAGGGGAAGATGACAATTGGGTGTATTTTTGTGAACATGTTCATTATAATGGGAGAAAATGGTAAAAAAATATTTATTTTCTATGGCTTTTCTTCAGCTAGATTCGCTGAGTCTGAATGACTGCACACACATCTTCCCCACCAGTTCCGTGCCACCCCAAAAAGCTTTTTCTGGTAGTGGTGGTGGTCCTCCTGCCCTGGTCCTACTCAACCAAGTGGAAAGAAAAGTTAAAGCTTGTGAAAACGACATTGTGTATTGTCAGTGCTTGTTCGTGTTTATTGTTTACAAAAACAGCGTTTCTTTAAAAAAAACGCGGGGGATATTTTCAGTCACACAGACACCCCCTTCATAAAATTATGATTGCCTTTTATTGTTACGATTGTTGAAACGATTATTACGACTGTTGGTTAAGCCGTTAAGAAAAATCATGTTCGCGGTATGACTTAAAAGAGCAAATTATGGCGAACGTGAACGGCGATTGTCTAAAGTGAAATGTGAGAATTTGTGTGCTTTCGTTGTTGTGCGGCAATTTGGTATTGGAGTTTATCACTTCTTGAGCCCCTGGGTAGTTAAATTGTGAAAAGTGGGAAAAGATTTGTTTTGTGGTTCTTTTTGAAAAAAATAAACTAAAAACATGTTGTTCATAATATAAGAAAGCAAACTCTCTTTGCCGACGACCAGTGTTTGCAGTAAAAGTAAATACATAAATATATATTTTATATTGGTAGAGAAGCACAAACTGTAGTTCTGGTTGTCTTACCTTGGTCCTTTACCCAGAAGTGAATACTTCGTCTGCGTTAAAAGACAATAAAATAACAACTTCATTTTCAGATTATATTGTACGCACACTTTAAACACATTTTATTCCAAACTCCATTCCATAACGTGCGTGCTGATGTTGTCAAAATGTCAGTAACAACATGTACATGATACCAATTGATTCCAAGTATGTGAACTGAACTTACGGATAGGCTTCTACATTACACTCCAAAGTGACATCAGTGTTGACTGGGGCTCCTACAAGCTGATTGGGAACGTGGATTACGGGGTGAACTGGGAAAATAAAATATATTCACATTGTTCGAGTTAGACTTTTATATAATCTACATAGTGGAAGTAGGGCATTTTGTAATAACTTTAATCTTTGATAGGCAAAGAATTTCATTGCAATAAAAAATGTCGGCGTTAAATTAACTTATGGTGCAATCAATTCATTGCAAATTCAATTCCCGAATACATTTTATATTATTCATATATATATTATTTCTATACAATAAAACTTGCGTCCTACTCAAAGCTGTAAATTTTTAATCTGTCATTGCAAACACCACGCTTTTCCATACATCAAGAGTGTCTGGGAAAGTTTTCCAACCAACATCAGTAAAGATACATAATCAAAAAGTTGAAACAGTGCGTACAGTACCCTTTATACACACTGGGTAAAAACAATAATTTCCTATTCCTGTCTTCACTCCCATCGTCACCATCATCGTCATCCTCATCAACACAAACAAGGATTTTCCATATTAAGTGGCCTTCCTTAAAAGAACGACTCAGGAAATGAGGAAAATGTTGCTAACAACTTTGTTCCTTGTTAAATACTTCAACAACTCACAACCTCTTTACAAGGTTGGATGAAACACGCTTGTTATTACTCCTTCCAACTCTATTTTCCTGTTGTCTAAGCTTGAGTAAAAGTGAAGAAAATGGGGAAAACGTTGTGCTGATGATGACGAGGAGGGCGATGTCGGTTGGTTTGCTGTTGGCTTTGCTACACAAGGAGAAAAGAAGATGACGAGGATGGTCTTTTGCTGAATGCATTAAGACATTAGAGTAGTTTAGCAGTTACCAGAAGGAATATAACTGTGGTAATGTGTATCTTTGTAACCAGTAAAGCTCTTTTCTTTGTAACCATGCAAGCGAAAGAGTGTAATTTCTTGAGAGAGCAAATGCGATTTAACGAGTCATTTCGCCATTTTCAGAGGGTAAGCAAATAAGTAGGCAGCTCAAATGACGCATAAAAATGTTCCCGTTGAGTTGTTTCTTTTACCTATACGCAACTCGTAAGCGAAAAATCCTTTCCAGAAAATTATATACTAACTTCCTTTTTTATTTCACTTGCATATTTTATGCTTATTCATTTCATATTTGGCGTGCGTGGCGCACCCTAAAAAATCTCCGTGCTTCTTTGCTTTCTTTCTTAATTCTTCGACATTGTCTATTGATATCATTATATAAACATTAACGTATTATATAGTTGTAATTTATTGTTATTTTTGTTAATGACCTTGAAAAATGCCCTTGTCAAAATCGTATTTACAATGAAATATTTGATGTTTAACGCCATGTAGCTCTGCTTTTCATTTTGATTTTTTCGTTTTTCACGATACTGGCAATATTATATTATACACCAGACTAAATACATTTCAAAAGCAGTCGAGACAATCGATAACTAATAAGCTGCATATTTTGTTCCTAACCGTTGGGTCAATGAATTGCAGCGTTTCAAAACTTTTTTCAGTCTCATTTTCCTCTAGGTAGATACTTCATTTCGCCATCAACTGATGAACTTTTAGTCGTAATCCTGCTGGGGAAGCTTGCTGTAGTTTTCACAGAAATAGATAGTTAGTAGTAATCTTTTATAAAAAAGTAAACTGCTCAATTGTCTATGCCTATGAAATATAAAACTCTTTTTACAGGTGGACATAGACCAAGACTGAGGGAAAAGTGTTGTGTCAGGTAATTAGCAAGGCAATTTCCCCCTATCCTTTCCTTCGCCAAAAGAAGTATTAAATGCACACAGTGTAACACTAAAGGTAAATTGCTGCATTCAAACAGTATCCCTCTGGCTCGATTATACCTTCGTATAATGCCTAGATAACAATGAAAAAGCAGCTTTAACAATATTAACAGGCTGAAGATTTGAAAATATACACACTCGTTTAGCGTACATGCCTAAAAATGTTTTTATAGCTACAAGGGATGTATTGTGAACATTTTCACATTACACGTGCAAGTTAAGTTTTTACGGTTTAAAGTGTACACTTCCTTATGAGACGCGGACATTCATATTATCCGCGTCAATGTTATATATAAAATTTTATATTTAACACTTCACTGATTCGCGTTATTTAAAAGTACTTCACAGATGTAAAATTTGAACACTTCCTTATGAGACGCGGACATTCATATTATCCGCGTCAATGTTATATATAAAATTTTATATTTAACACTTCACTGATTCGCGTTATTTAAAAGTACTACTTCACACATGTAAAATTTGAGTTACTTAGATCATGACTGACCTTATGAAATTTATAAATCTACTTCTGTGAGCGATTGAAATGAGAATAGTTTGTGGGTTCTTTAAAACGACAACTTTTCCAGCTTATCAAATAAATCTATTTTTCAAGTGTATGTGAATAAATATTTATAGGTTCGGGACTATAGATTCAGTCGTCTACATTCCTGTGTCGACATCCACACAAAAAAGACCTCAAAATATTTAACAAAACAGACTAATAGTTTGAAAATTGTACGGGGATGACTATTAGTCCAAAAAGTTTCTTTTCCGCCTTGCTTTTAGTCTGATTGTGTGTGTTGTGGGTACATCTCTCTCTCTGTAATGGAGACGAAGAGAGTAGAAAAAGAAGAAATAAAAAGGAAAGACTTACAGTGAACGGAGACAGTAATCCTCTTGGAAATTGACGGGGGAACAGAATTGGACGCAATGCATAGGTACGTGCCCATGTCCGCCCGGGAAATCTTCTGCAGCTTTAGAATCTCCCCTTCGTGAACTGTCACTGGAAAGAGAAATTAGAACACTGACACAAACACAAGTAAAAAACTCGTATTACAATTATTACTACTAATTTTACTTCTAGTGCAGCCCACATTTTTTCACAGGCATCTCCTAAAGTAGTGAAAATATATGTAACTTTTACAAACGAATGAGTTTTATTTTTTTATATTTTTAAACTTTTCATTATCAGAAAAGTAGACAGTTTCCCCAAAAAACTTTCCGTTTTCAAGATTAACGGACTTTGTACCATTATTGTACACACAATATATGAAACACAATGAAAAAGCCCAAATTGGCAGTGCTCCCTCGAGGTACCAAAAGAAGGACAGGTCTACCTATTCTATACTTAACTTCCAAACCGTGTACATAAACTGACTAATATTATGTACCTGACGACGGAATACTGGAGTGCATCCATTAAGTATTACTTTTCTTTCATGTAACGTGTCATTCTTATTATTATCCTACAGGCTTACACGTTACTCCCTTTTCCCTTGTCGTTTCAAAAGGGATTTTCACCATTCTTTTTTGATCTTTTACCTTGAAACTACCCCACAATGAGGTTTCAGCCATCCCCAACCACATGAGTACACATAGGACAATGTTGCAAATTGCACATCTAAATGCCTTTCTCAGAAAACGGGTGTTAGGGAAAAGCAAACAAGTGCTTGATCGTCGTCGTCGACGTGGCCTCTAGCTACTTGATTAATTCTCTCGCTCTCTTTCTCCCTTTTCCATTCCCCCAGAGTGTGTGTTGTACAGAGGTGCACATACACCCGGAGAAAACACAACGATCTTCTTTCCCGGTCTGTCTTCAAGTGTCAACGTCAACGTATTTATCCTTCCTTCGCCTCATCATCAATGACAATGAAACAATTCCTCTTTATTTAATTCTCTCTCCATCAATACTGTAATAATGACACCATCTTCTCTGACATCAGTGCCGCCTCCCCGGCATTGTGTATGCATGACTGGCCCCTTCTTCTCTTCTTTTGTGTCACCCCCGCCGCCACCCAGCGTTTTATTTATTTTGCCAGTCATGATCCTTCTATTCAACGCTGCCGCTGTTTTCTGACACATACACGAACAGCTTGTTTAATTAGATATTTCCTTCCGCCTCCTTCCCCTTTTATCTTTGCATAACTCAACAACAAGACTGTTGGGCCGTGCCTTAATGTTTATACATGCATCTCGGATTCTCCTTTTAAATCAACAACGAGAGGAAAATGCAGTAGCATTTTTTTAGTATTCCGATCTCTCTCCCTCTGTGTGTGCACATACACGGGTACACATTTTCCTCCTCATCTCTCCTTCGTGTCATTACAAAACAACGTGTCAGTAAAGTACAGTGCAACGTTTGCTGATCTGATATTGTTGTTTGGGATTCTCTACTCTCACCCTCTCTGCAATATTTCCATTCTTCCTATATCCTTATTTTCAATGAACACCAAATAGAATTTCAATTTTTCTCCTCTTTCTCTTTGTAACATTTTCCATTAATAGTGCACAGGCATCAATGCTGTTGATAATATACTAACTTACAGCTTAACAGGAGCAGATAATTAGCAAATAATTTAGTAGTCGCAATAGCCACCCACTCACAGTTGTAGTATCAGTACTTAACCTGTTTCGTGTGCTTAAAAAACTGCTGCATGATACCTCTAAACTAAACGAAATTCTCCAGTCACGTGGCATATACATTTGTACAACTTCATTGAGAAGTATAACTATACAACTTGTACTCATGTGAAATCTCTTAAAGTATTTTGAAGATAGTGGTACTATTACTTTTTAGAAAGCAGCTCATCCATTTAATTTTGCATTCATTTCATTACTACCCCAGCTCAATTGTACGTCGATAGGCAGGAAGCAAAGTCAGAACAAGAGTGAAACAAGAACGACCGAGAGAAAAAATTGGAAGGGAGAAAGGATAACGAAGACGAAAAAATACGAAAAGTTTTAACAAAGTTAAGTCATAATGATCTCTTGTGTTGCTCCTCTTTACAGTAGCGGTTCTTCCTCTTTTTTCCGCTGTCTATCTATATTTTCAGCTTTTAAGAAATAATAAGGCCTTTTTCTCTATTTTCCTCTCTCTGCGTACACATCTTTCTATACTGTATGTCTTTATTAGCTTTCTTTTGATTATACATACCATTCGGCAGCATCAACAACCACTTGATCCCAAAGTGGCGCTCGACACAGAACACAACAACAACTCTAACACCTTTCTTGTCTGGAGTTCTCTTTCACTGTTTACAAAGTTTCTATATAGTATGTAAGTTTTATACTTCTTTCGTCGTCCCAGACCGCGGTAGTATACACTCGTATAATTGGGAATATTAGAAAATTCCTTACTCTCGAAATAAGTGGCAACTGTGTGAAATCTGGGCTTATTTAAAAGGCAAAATGTGTGTATGGGGCCCAAAGGCATCCCATCATCCCATCTTGTTCCTTCTTCCCATTTTTCAAGAAACAAAAACAGCAACAACAAGCACAACTGCAGGGAGAGTGGCAAGAAGAAAGCAGCATTTTTAACGTTTTAATCTTTTCTCTCGTACCGTCGTACCTCCTCTCCTTTTCTTTTCCTTCTTGTTCGCCGCGTGCCACCACCACCACGGTCGTTTTAGAGAACTCCCTGGTTGCTGCTCTGGTGGTGGTGGTGGCGGCGACGGTGGTGGAGGGAAGCGTGGTTACGGCATTGCCTTTTCCTCCTGCTACTTATTTACTGACTGCTGCCCCAGCACACTAGTCTATGAACTTGCCGTGATGGTTATTATATGGTGGATGATTTTTTGCTCTCTTTTTCTCATCCCGGCTTCCTCCTCACCATCCAAAGTTAATATTTAGGGATTAATGAAGCATACACCAACTCCATGAGAAACTACCAGCTTTACTTGAAGAAGCAATAGTGGGGATGCCCGCCACACACATGACGACCCTTTCTTACACACAGATTTTCTTAAACAGGTTACGTCTACAAATAGAAGGAGGTGTAGTTTATAACAGAGAGCCAGAGGGAGAGAGCAAGTTCTCTCTGGCCCTGAATCTTTTTCTCTATTTTTTTTTCTTTTTAGCATGTCGTCATTTTAAAGATGCCCTGAAACCAGAATATAAATACATTTGTATACGTTATAATCCTATAAAAGGGGCAAATGTAAACCCATACGGTACTACTTGGTGCGTTTACACACGACAGCGAGGAAAAAAGAGAAAATCTCAGAAAAAAAGATTTTCCACGGTTGACTACGCTCCGTTTACTTTTGACTTTGTTGTGTGTGTATGCCCCTTCGTACACACGTTCGTGCACGTCTATTAAATGTACAAGTTTATAAAAGAAATGAACAAGAGCATAAAATATCTACATCTATTTTCCTTTGATTTTTTATACTTTTTTGGGGGTGCATAGTAGCTTTAGTGCCGAAGAAATAGCAAGAGGAAGCATATTAGCCGATTGGTGTGCAGTTTTTCTCTCAGCACACACAATATACACATATATTGTAGCATAGCCGCCATCGTCATAATTTATGTAGTGTACTTGAAAAAAATGGAGAGAGAAAAGGAACAGGAAGAAAGGGAAAGGGTCGTTTTAAGACAAAAAAAAGAGCGCAGCCGAGATTCAAATGAGGATTGGCATTGGGAACAGCAACGCACTCCCGGCACGTTCATGTCTTTTTCAATAAGCTTGACTAAAAAATGTAATAAATTTTTTCTTGAATGCATACGTTTTGTGTGCATTATAATACACACTGTAGAGTTTTCAAAGAAATTTCTTTGTTGTTGTTTCTTCTTTTGGGAGCACCCCAATGGAAAGTGAAAGCAACAGTGGAACATATAAAAAGAAGCAGAGTTTAAGTGTATGTGCGCAATTTATATTTTTCACCGATGAAATTTTTTTATAGAGATATAATATATAATACCATGTAATGATATAAAATGTAAAACAGGTCTCCTCCTCATCATCTACTTCCCAACCCGTGATTCCTCCTCCTCCTCTCCCTTTTTTGTTCTAGAGATCCGGTCCGTAACTAATGAGACCTTGTTTTGAATATCTAATGATGACAATGCTGTTCCACATTGCACACATGCTTGTGTATAAGAATTCGAGGTGGTGGTGGTGGTAGTAAGGCCATATTGTCCTCTTTCTCTTGAGCTCTTCTTCTCTTTCTCTGGTTGCTCATTTATTCATTCACTTTTTTTGTCTAAAAAATTGTATTCAAAGACGACGGCACTCTAATGGGTTCGGTCGGTCTCTCTTCAACCCAGGCAACGCGTACAACAATATTTTAGGATGGATATTTTCGGTGCTCTGAAGAGCTATTATGTGTACAATGCAGTACAGCTTAATGGACAAAAGATGACAACAATGCATGCATACAAGCGAAGAGTAGTGGTGTTGATGCATAGGGGAAAGAGAGAGAAAGTGAAACGACCAACCCATGTTTCTTCTTCTTTCTTTTCAGTTTCCTTCCTTGTTTCCTTCCTGCTGTGCATTATGGTATTGCGTTGAATGACTCTTTCAAGAGAAAACGAGAGGGAGAGAGAAGGGGTCTCTCGGTCCACTGTAATTTGTCCCTTGCCGTTGTAATGAATGAAGGAGAAAAGAATGTGGCGGCGGTGGCGATGTTGGAAGTAGCATCTTGTGGAATTTTCCCTATTGGAAAAACGAACCAGCGGGGAAAGATGGATAAATGCACTAGTGTGCACCACTGGACGATAGTTGTACGCGGAGGACGACGGAGACGATGATGGAGTCATTGTACGGAGGAAGCACCATATCATAATAATATTTTGTAGAAAATGGACAACTTTTGTGACCTTCCCATCATAACAGTATATTATACTTTTTTTACCGAGAGAGAGAAAGATATACAATATTATGGTGGCTTTTCATGTTTGGGGGCAGAAAAACGATTATGACAAAAATGCTTATACTTTAACCGTTATTATTAGAACGTACGGTGGCGTAGCATAAAAAAGTTTCTTTTCAACTTCATTATTGGAAATCAATGTTATCCCATGATTTTTTTTCTTCAAAAAAGGAGCGATGACGTTGGTGGCTGGAGCAAAGTATATTGAATTTTTAAGTATGCGGATGGGTGTCGTCTAATGTAAAGGCCATCTTGGGAACAAATGTAAAAGGGATATGATACAAGTTGGTTACTCCGATCAGATGAATATAATAAAGAAAGTTGAAATTGCAACATCCTAGAATACGATACTTCAAAACGGTCTGGGTACCGCACAGTCTGCTTTATCAGAAATCGGAGAAAATGAATGTCTGATCCTGTCGTAACTTGGTTTTACTTACGAAAGATTTTTGAGCCGTTGAATACCATTACATATATTACGTACTTGCTTTTTACATCTGAAATGTTACCAAATCAGCATCAAAGTACATCACAGAGAATTAAAAAATACAAAATGGCACGAGAATCCTGAACGGATACCCTATTATTTCAACATTCTACAACATTTTGGTTGCTGGGAAGAAAGAGGTCATTAGTTCGTTCCCGTCTAACTTTTAATGATATCTCAAATAAGGACATGATTAACTGAAACATGAGAAGCATAAATGCCGAAAATTCAGAACCGACTATCCTTATTAACTGTTATCATTATTTTCATGTAATGTCCTACCAATTTCTTATTTTGCATTATACAACGGAGGATAGTACACAGGTTAAGTTTTTCTAATGAGGGGTCTGTTCCCAGGAAAATTAATACGGCATTATGCACGTATATTATACAACATATCCAGCGTATTTACGGAAATAGGTTCATTCAAGCTTACATAAATTTAGGTTTATCATCAGAAAAGATGGGAAAGGGAGCACGAGTAAAATCATTATTTCTTTTTGTCTGTCGTCTTAACTGTTTCTGGGTTCACTTTTCTCTGATCTTTTTCTTGTCTGCATGACTGCATTTTCCTCCTGATGCACAAACACGTACACTTTTGTAACAAGGAAGTTTTAGCATTGTCATTACAGCTCCGATGGATCATTGTAAGGATCGCTGGGATGCTGAGCCGTTCATTAGAACACAGTATTATAAGCCGTAGAGGGAGGAAAGAGAAAGAGAATTTTTTCCTATTCTATGTAATCATACAGCGGAAAATACAGTAAAGACAATCATGATGATCCTTCAATCCTACGCCATAAGACGAATGATCATCGTATCATCAAGAAAAACAGTGATAATTGCTTTTTGTTTCGTGTAGACATGAAAACCAGGAAGAGAAAGTTTTGTCTTACCTTGGGTTTTTGTCCCTGGACTCTTCAACGTGATATTTTGACGATCCTCTCGTCTCCATTTGATTGAAGGTGTGGGGTGTCCATGGGCTTTGCAGGTTAGTTTAACGGTGCTCCCTTCTGGGGCCATTATGTCACTGGATGTCTCCTCTGGAATGAACTCGGGCGGAATCACCACTTCCAACATTCCAACCTTTACAAAAAAGAATCAATGATATGAAATATATACGAACAAGTAGTGCGGTGACAACCTCAAGTGCATTAAGGTAGTACATCATCATCATTATTAAAACGACGAGTGACCATGGAGAAAATATAAGTGATAACGATGAAAGAGTGTTTTGGTTGACAAGGGAAAAGATAAACAGGAAAAGTTTCCAAAGAAAGCTGTTTGTTTGTTGTCGGTGGGAAAGGATGACGATGATGATAGTGACGCTGATGATGGGAGCAAATAAGGCGGAAAAAGAAAAATGAGAAGGGAGATGTAAAGTGACGGGTGTAAAGGGGCGAGTACTGCTTGTGCACCACCGTCTGCACAACACAAACAGAGTTGGACAGAGACAGAAAAAAGCAAAAGACAAGGATGGATTACCAGGAAGGATTGCACTGCACAGGAAAAAAGAAAAGAATGTATGAAAGAAAATTGAGAGCATGCTAAAGTTGTAAATCTATGGAGTGTTTACCAACGCAGAGGATAAATAAATCTGTTTTATAACACCTCAGCAGTTTAATGTGACAACAATTTGAAACCGCTTTTAATTTGTCACCGGTAACAGAGACACAGTGACCAATATTTTACTTCATATTTTATTGTTATTTTAAGTTAATTAGGTTATAGTTAGTAAATTCCTCTAATCATTTTGTCGCAATTTGGAACACTGAAATGGCTGGAACAAAGCTGGATTAAGTAAATATTTATGGTTACAATAAATTAACAAGTCATTTGTTCAAATTCAAATAACAGTAAATTTGTATTCGTGTCGGTAATTATTCTCCAAATGTGCAATTTTACGAATTCTAAAAATATATGTAATATCTAAACGATGTTATCTGCATTTAAAAATTTGCCGTAAGAATGTAAAACTACAATAAATAAATATATTGCAAGAATACAAGCTCCAGCTTTAAGTGATTTTATCAACAATTCTTAAATTCTTAAAATCAAGTTTTAGATATTACAATTCACTATTCAAAAATGAGCAACAATGACAAGTGAAAGATTCTACATTAAAGTTCAGAGGTATTTATACTTTTGGCAATAACAGTGCCAAAGTTAACAAAATGTTTACGTCAAGTTTAA
>JAHZNB010001551.1:0-17882 GCA_027744295.1 Callyntrura guangdongensis
TGGTGTATACCCAGAGGGTGTTTGCACAAGACAAAAATGTAATGCATATCGTCAATGTTATCATCCAAGCGCTATTCTAACTCATTTTTTCTATTATTTTACAAAATTGGAAGGAATTTATCAAGTAGAAAAATCACCAGCAAGATGTCAAACCACGAGCAACATAAATGGAAATTATAAAAGACTAACAACCTATCATTTTTAGATCTAAGCAAAGATAAAACTGACTGACAGAACATGTAACCACAAATGATGGGAAATACAAGATGAAGAATATAATACATAAAGGGTTATTATCATAGTTTATTGAAAATGTTAGTGACCCCACCCTCGGGAGTTACGAGTTACCCCCTACAGCTAGCCTATTAACTATAAGGGTAGCCGTCGAACCTTATGTAGAACTACCATATGAACTCCTACAGAAAAAGTTTTAAATTCGATTTCGTTCTCGAGTTATCGTATTGGCAAATGGCTTCCAGAGTGTCAAAACCGAATCATATAATCACAAGTATTTACAACTTATAAACAACAATTTAGTAATTACAAAATTGTACTACGAGGTACCTTTCAAGCATGAGTCGAGTATAATCGAAATTCGAGACGATATAAGTACATTTTTGGTGCTTCATGTTGTGCAGCTTCCTTTCCTTGATGTTGATGAATCTAAAATCGTTAGCTGTGTCGTGTTAGCTTGCTTGTGTTTACTTTGGGGAGGAGGTAAGCTAGCTATCCAGCTAAACTTGGTTATTATAACTTATAACTTACAATAAGTTATATACCTTCGATAGGGAGTAAACGAAACAATTCTATGTACTTCCATGGGTTATTTGCTTAACGTTTAGGTACTAATAGCGTCGCTGCTATTTTTCTCCCACTTCAAGGACTAAGCTTTTAGCCGACCACCACCATCACATTGGAAGTCAAGTCTCCTTGTGTGCATTATTTATATTTATATTACGACTCATTTTCTAGACTCAGATTCCAGACAAAAAACGTAGACAGCTTAATCACATCAATCTGGTGGAAAATACAACTATTACAACTGGACTGTAACTTTTTTCCGTGTTGTCTATAGGAATGTGCAAAATATATTATGACGACACAAACATAATAGGTGTAGGTCACTCCGTAGGTAGGCTTATGCACTCCAGACTGAAGAGATGTTCTACAAGTCGAGTAGTAATTATGTTTCGGAAACGGTTTTGTTTACGTAACGCTATATTATGTTATTACAAAAGTCCTGACGCTCTGTCTATTTTCGTTACGCCATCATTAGCATGGGGAAACATTAAATTTTTTCCCCAAATCTCCTCAATACTATTATTTGTTGTTCATTCCACAGAAAAATTGTTCGGTGAAAGCATTTTATATTACTGATGGTACAACTGAGGGTGCTTTTCTTTTCTGTCCCATGGTGCCCTACCTGATTATACTGAAAGAATTGATTAGATTAATTCCAGCTATTACGTATCATCATTTGCTTGAAAACATTGATAATCTACAACAACCATGTATGTATGCAATGCACGTAAGTAGTTGAGTATTACTAAAGTCGTTAGATGGAATAAGCAAACAATAAGAAATACAATTACGATGTATCGCCAATGTCTTGGAAAAGGGAATTTCATCAAAACATCAATGTCATAACGTCATTGCGTAAGCAACTATTGTGTCAGTCTATGTAGTCTACAGAGGGACATTAGGGCATAGTGAAACAACCATCAACATGACAGAGGTATGTACAGTAATTTAATGAATCCTTGTAAAAAGTCATTTTGTTGATTGAGGATTGATACGTAATTGACTCGTTTACTTTAAAGCCGTTCTGGTCCGTCATCTAATACCCCTTCCCTTTAATGCCCTGTACGTGCCCGTAGTACTTCTATTGAGAGCCTTTAACTTACATCTTGTCGTTCCTCGTTCCCTCTTTGTGCTCAAATATATCATTCCAACAGTTGAAAAAAAAACCTGTTCAACAACATATCATTATCTATCTCAACCGAAAAGATCACGTACAACCAGGGCCGTTTAGAATGCCCTTCCTCAATTTTCCAGACAACGCATTTGGAATAATAGGAACCGAACGCAATTATAACAACTGAATCGCTTTTGAAGCTGTGTACCAACGGTTGTAGGTTAGAATGGCAAGTTACAAACTATCCAAGTAGCAACGTTGGCAAGCGATTTTGAGGCCATGCAAAGGTGGCAAGTGAAAATCACGTCGATGCAAAGGTGGCAAGTGAAAACTGAAGTCATGCAATAGTGGCAAGTAAAAATTCAAAAATATACAACAGTGGTAAGTTACAAATCTGAAAATCAAGAAAGTCAAGGGATGATACAGTACCAATTATACTTATACAATCTGTAGCAATAATCTTTATACATACTAACAAGATAATTAACCCATGTTTGGGATGAATGGAGATTCCCTGCCCAGGAACAGTTTGACTTTCTTGATTTTCAGATTTGTAACTTACCACCGTTGTATGTCTTGAATTTGTACTTGCCACTATTGCATCGACGTGGTTTTCACTTGCCACCTTTGCATGGCCTCAAAATCGCTTGCCAGCATTGCTACTTGGGTAGTTTGTCACTTGCCATTCTAACCGGACACGGTACCAACATGTCACTTGTTCAGCCGTCTTTTCATGTCTCTTAAAAATGTACATTGTACACACACAGGCCCACCACCGTGCATCGTTTACTCCCTTTGTTACTTTTCAAAGTTTTGAGCCTTTCGTTATCGTCGTCATACAATGTGATCATCAGGACGATATCTCTTTACAGTTCGGACTGTTACCAATAAAAGCATGTACTGGAACATTTTCACTTATATTTTACTATTTACCCTGGGATCGATCGGATATTCTGGGTATACTGTTGTGTGTGTACATATTATGTACACATGAGGAGGCCCGCTGAAATAAATCAGCACTGGTGGTGTCTGGTCCCAATCATATTGGGGGGAGTTTCGTATATTTCCAGAAAGTTTAAATTGAACTTTGTGTATCAAACTATAAGCCATAACTAAAGCAGCCCTGAATGTTTACTAAAAGTTTACGTTGTCTAGCTAATGTTGTTCAAATTCTCCTTTGTAATGTTTCTTTCAAAATGAAACTTGTAAAATTGTGTGTCATTAAAATATTTCGTTAAATATGCATTTTGTATTCCTAATTAACGGGAGATAGAATGAGGTATTAAAATTCATTTTTTGATCAATTGTACTCTTCTGCCTTCATAAGATACGTATCTGGGTACAAAGGGCTTTCTAGTTACATAATAATATTATTTGTCATCAAAGTTCACAATTTCATGGCAAAAAAATTGTGCCTTGACCTGTTACTGAATGATCCGAGTGCATCATTATATGTATCAGAAAGCTCTCACTTTGGCACTGTTGCTTCCGATAGAAATACGGGACTTTTATAAAATACAAAATACCCATATGCACTGTGATAGTGTAGTGATGATCAACATACTCGATGTATCTATCGTATAGGTCCTACCTATACCATGTGAATCCAACTTTTCATTTATTGGGGTATTATACGAATCAACGTCCAATTTTTCTTAGTAATCCCCTTTCGCAAAACCAAATATGGCAAAGTTTTCGAGATTAAAAGTTATTACACACCTTTGATATTATGGTTCCACTTTCTACGTTAACTGAAAAAACTGCCATGTATATAGTATGGTTATCTACGTGTTTATTATCCCGTGATTAAAGCAGACATAATCTCCTGCCTCCCATTGGCGCCCACAGTTATATTGTTTTCCTCATTCCAGTAAAAAAATAAATCGTGCCGTATATCCCATAAAAGCCATTATGATTACTAGGTATTTCTTGTAAAAGAAGGGTGTAAGTGTAGCTACCGTTTGAAATTGCTGAGTATGTGTGCTGACATACTGCCCACGTCCGGCCGTCTAGTTTTCCTCCTAAACCATGTTTTAACTGCAATTTTTGCTGAATATATCCAATTTTTAATTCCTAATTTTACTTCAGCCATTTCTCACCGGAAAGGAAGAAAGGAAGGAAAGCTTTTGGGCACCAGCGAGTACAAATTCCTTGTCAACCCCGGGTACTTATCTCGTGTTTACAAACTAGTCAATTCAAGGAGCATTCTTGTAATAGCGCTACCTCTTTGCTATTTTAACTAGCTGGTTATTAATTCTCTTTCGCCATTTCCACTTACTACATTTCGGAGAACAATGAAGACGTCTGCAAGCATAAAGCCTTTCTGTACAACATTGTATTTCTTGGAATCGTCGTGAAAAGAACCACAGCGTCCAGTAAATTTTAGCATACCAATAAACCCACACTGCAACTCTGAGAAAGTTGGAACAAGCATGACGATTAATGGTGCTACAATCGCTTCGGCAAGCTCATCCTTGTTATCACATATGTTGCAATGTTGCAAATAATAATGGTACAGGTACAACGTACAATGAACACAAAGAAAGAAAATAATGTACAATCTAAACAAGAATGAAACATTTTGTGAAGTTTGTTTGAAGAAGCACAGGAAACCGGAGACAACATCTTGTTCGTTGTATTTGTATTTGCTGAAGCTATTTTAGCCTAGGATACTGGCATTACTGGCATTCATCAAGCTAAAAATACTACATTTTCTTTCTTTATTTGCTTACACACGTTCTCCCTCCCAACTTCATCCTAATGTAGTACTCCGCTGTGGTTCTTTACTAAATTGTCTATCTCAAATTATGAGTCTGTTACAACATAGTTTTCTTTCACTACTTATTTGTAAGTGGGTCTACCTGAAAAAATGAAACCAGAGATATTTACCTTTCTTCTTGTTATGCTAGTCAAACATCCTGTCTTAAACTTAAACGCTGTTCCTTGGAAAACTGTAAATACATTTCATGTTCTTTCATTTTATCTCCACAAGTTTTTCTCGGAAAAGAGCCATGAAACATTTTTGTGCAATCTTTTTAGTTCTATTGTGTGTCGTGCCATATTATTTTTTTCTTTCCTATTATGTGGCACACTTTATATCTCTCCGGTATTACAAACCGACATAATATACCAGACGGGGGCAACCCGGAATGTAGCAAAAGAGAGAGAGAGAGAGAGAGAGAAGGAGAGGGACTATATATATTTATTAACAGAGGTTCTTACGATACCCCATGTGGCTCTTTTGTCATCACAAGCTTTCTCTTTACGTACAACCAAATCTAGGGACGCAAGTTGATGATATTTTTGCTTGTATCATGTACCCAAGAGTTGCTATCATGTGCTGGAACATCTACCATGATCTGATATTGTAGTTCAAAGTTAACAGCATGTCGCTGAGGTGTAAAGGTATACAATTGGGGATCCTTGGATGCACACAAAGTGCAGTGCCGTTGCGAATATATATGTATGTAAGCCATATATAAACGAATCTGATCCAAACTGAGTGTGTAATACTGAAACTTTTACAAATGAATGCTTTTTCTTTCATGACATTCTCCTGATTACAAATTTGTACGATTGTACTACTAGAGAAAGTTGAAAAATTGCCAGAAAGAATAAAAATGAATGAATTGTTTCATAAAACTTTTCTAAGCCAGTGGGTTGACGGTCCCGGTAAAATATGTTACATATGTGCGTGGGTATTAAAGATTTACTATGTATGTACTTGAACAATGTATTGATTTCCTCTTTCATCACCATCTCACTTTCAAAACACGGGTTCAACTAGGTACTTTCACACTTTCTATAAATAGACCGTATTTGGTACAATATGTGTGAAAGTGAACACAATTCATTGTACGATGTCTAAGAAATATAGGGAAAGGGTTTGAGTACAATATTACAATTGACAATGCTAGATAACACAAGACATTTTGTTCTGTAAAATGCCTTTCTTACATCATTGTTTGACATACAGACTGCTAATTCACCGCAATGAGATTACACGTACACTATTTCAAGGAGAGTCGCGGGAAATTGGCAATGACTACACAAAGACAAGTCTTTTTGAATTCTGCTGCTTTGTTGTGTGCTTAAATGTGCAAAAATGAAACTGGTCTGCTAGTTGGCTACAGCTTGTAAAGTGGCCAATTGTAAGATCTAAATCTTAAAAACATGTGTACAGAGTTATTCTTAATTTTCGCATCACCGTTGATTTCACTTTATAGGAAAACCAATTATCCATTAAGTGTCAAGTTATGTTCATCATGATGCCGAGACATGAGAAAGCTGTCATACCAAAAACCACGCTACAAAATTAAGAAGAAAAAAAACTTTCAACAGATGCATTTTTTAGTAAAATACCGACTTTTTGTACCCATAAACATAAAATAAACTTCGTAGCAACGTGGCTACACAAGTAAAAAGCTCATCATATTGATAACGATAAAATAACATTTTAATAAAAACATTTAAAGCATGTGCTTTTTAATAAAAACCACCTTCATAATGTTCAGAGCGTAAACTTGGTGACCGTTGAAACCTGTCATTTGCCATTTGCCTAATCTTACTAATTTTATCTAGAAGTTGATGAGCTTCCCCTCGTAAGCACGTGTACAAAAATTGGTGTTTTACAACAAATGCATTTGGTGAAAGCTTTCTTCTTAATTTTGTACCGTGGTTTTTGGTATGACAGCTTTCTCATGTCTCATGATGAGCATAACTTGACTCTTAATGGCCAGTTGGTTTTTCTATAAAGTGAAAGCAAAGGTGTTGCGAAAATTAAGAATGGCCCTACATATACCTATATATTAACATCAACGAAATATATCAATTACAGTGCACAGTACACATAATATAACATCTATTCAATTAAATATATGGTATGTTTAAATTAAGACTATCTTAATGTACTCGTACGACTATATAATTATTATTTTGGTTACTTATGAACTTGTAAAAGTTTATGTATGTATAATTGAAGACTATGATGTATGATATGTTGTAAATAGAAAAAGTATGGTAAATCCTAGGAAAGTTTTCAATAACGAAATTCGACAGGAACGAAAAAAAACGTGCATGTATAAAAATACATATCAATAAGTATAAGCCTGTGTAATGTGTAGAAATAAAATGATCTTTAAAGCTGAATATTTGGTTGAACAAGTATGAAATACGTTTTATCTGTTTTTACTGAGAAATCAAATAATACAATATTGTTACCAAACAAACATCAAGTTGATCCACTTAAACTGAAATACACTTGTGAAAGTTTTAAGAACGTTTCATCTTTCACCCACCTAATTTTAGGAACTTTTTTTCTAATAAAGAATTCTATTATGTAATATTTTATAGACTCATTACCGTTTAACTCCTCAAATTGTTCCTACTTGACTGTTTTAACGACCTGATTTTTAAATTACAAAAACCCATGTATTTTGAATAAAACTGAGCTGATTGATATTTGAATTAATATAGCTTTATTTATTAATTTATTGTGAGCATGAATTTGATTTTAATCGTTTCAGTAGTGGCATAAAACTAGGTATACCCGTTAGATGCGGACGCCTGTAATTGCTAGAAAAGCTCCTTTGTGGCTTAATAAAGCTCAGAAAACCTGTAAAACTAGATAATTGAGAATAATGAAGTGAAAATGTTAATGTAATGTAATGAAATTATGCTTCCACATACATACTGAAGCACAATACTACCACATTCACACCTCAGTGGCATCGTTCTACAGGAATTTTATCATAATGTACAAATGTGGAAGCATGGGAATACTGAAGCATACGCCTACATAATACTGAAAGACCATACTTCTGCACACACAATATGGCCTTATTTTTTGTTTATTTTTGTTAGTTTTGGAAGTAGGGTCTTTTAGTGTTGTGTGGAAGTAGGATCTTTTAGTAATGTGTGGAAGTGGAAGTATGGTGCTTCAGTATTGTGTGGAAGTAAGGTGCAGTCAGCATTCAGTATTCCCATCTTTCCACATGTATACCGTGTCCGTATTCTAAAATTCCTGTAGAACCACGTCACTGAGGTGTGAATATGGAAGTATGAGCAAAATGGGCAATTAGCAAAAACAGTTAATATCTCGGAAACAATTAAAGTTGAGACTCTGGATTTTTGCTACATGAGAGCCATGGGTGTTAGGAATGTGTATGCCAATTTTCAGGTTAATTGGGCAAAAGCCCTAAAGCAGATCGATCACGATGATCATACACTTTACGTAATTAGTATATTTATTGCATTTGGTTTTTTGTAGAATGATTAGACTGTAATGATTGCTTTTTCAGTTTTTCTCACTAACGCTGCCAAAATCAGTAGCATTATTCGTTTATTTTTACTTACTGATGAAGACTGTACGAAGTTTTTACGGAGTAATAGACACATCTTCCTTAACCATCTAGTAAAGTTGTAACCAAAAGTAGAGTTTATTTGTTGTTGTTTTATTTTTAGTTTTGCTTGCATCGCTTGATATCAATGATTTCTCGTAAGTTTCTTTTGTTGGTTTCTATTGTTAAAAGTTGGTACGGCATGCGCAAAGTCTTAGGGATGCTCAAATATCATATTTACAAGCGTCGCATTTCAATAAATGTATCTCACTGTATAATTTCATGTACTTAATTATATGGGACGGCCAGTACGCTGACGATGAGTATTTTGTGTATTTGCACATTGTGTGCTGGAACTTTTGTTTCCAAAAGGCAATTTTAAGAAAACGATGAAAAATGTGCCAAAACCGGATTTTTGTCCGCTGTAGTATGATAAGGTATTTTATTTTGAAAGTTCACTGGGTATGCTTTTAGAATACGTACAACTTCACCAACAAAATCTACATATGGCCTGCTACCGTGATAAAACGATAAGCCCCGTACATACCCGCTATAATGCTGTGATAAACTGAAAAGCAAGTAATAATACATGAGAATAGAACTCACCAAATTATAATGCCTTTTCGGTGAAACAAGATGTGAAAGCTATAGTGATTCCAAATGTCATGTTGCTGTCATGTACGCTTTCAGGACAATTTTGTTGAGCTGTTGTGCCAGGCTCAATGCTTGGGTCAATAAGGATTTGCGTATTTTATTGGATTTTCGTTTTCACTAACGAAATGACATGGGGTAAAAAGCTACTGTGAAGTGTCTTTGTTAGTTTGACGACTACGTGTATTCCGTCAGACAATACGACATCAAGAAATGCCTCTTCGTTCGTTTTGTATACCCCTCCAGATTGTATAGACTCTCAAATTGAATCCTGATTGCAAATTTTTGAACGATGCCGACGCACATACATATGTTATGTTCGTATGCTCAGCCAATAAGTAGCAACGTACAACAAAATATCATTGTACACTGTAAAAATGTGTTCCCTCTACACTTTTTCTCGCGCTCTCAATTTACACTCAAGCACACCACAAAAAGTCTCATAATATAGAAGTGTACCCTGGTGAAATATATCACTTCCATTTTTATTACTTCCTTCCACTTGCATTTTCAATTTCCACAAACCCTTTTCTACATATACTCTGCGCCGGCAGCAGCACTTGAAAGAAGCACTTTACTTTAAACTATGCACACAACACCCATCCACAAAGTAGACGATGACAGTGAGTGTAAAAACCCAAGTGTGAGTAAAAGAGTAAAAAGCTTTTTATTAAAGCTACTGGACGCTCCGTGGAGTCATTCTTACTGTTTCCTATTTTTCCTTTTTTATATCCAATCAAACATCACCCAGTTATGGCTGGCAAGAACACTCAATCTTGTCTGCGCTGAGTAGATAAAGAATATGGCTAAAAAGAAAATATAGCAATGATGTGAGGTAGCTAAGATAAGAATTATTTATGTGTTAAAAAAGTATAAAACTTATGATGAATATGTCTTTTCGTGGTTCAAATTGATGTCGGATGTCGGGCATGGCTAAGGTCAAGTAAGGATTTCAAAACATTTCTAGAATATGCCTAGATATATTTACACAGTATTTTTTTTCAGAACATGCCTGCTGCTGGGGGGAAAGTCATTGCCGCAGACGTAAGATTAGCCAAACCAAGTCCATGGAAATAATGGTTTCGCTTATTATATTTACGAGCCTTAAGCCAAACCTTTCATTCAATTATTTATCGACGAGACTTTTATTGCAAACAACTATATACGGTTATTCAATGTATCACATGTCATAGACTAGATGATTCAAATTTTCTCGAAAGCACTGTCATGGTTGCAGATACACGATGATGTTCTATTTTTACCGTATTGTCATGACAGCAGCAAATGTCTTAGGGATACGTCATTGCTGGGTTGACGAACATTACGTATGTTCTGCATAGAAATCAAGGTGGGTACAAAGCTTATAAGAGGTGGTTCCAATACTAAAAAACGAGCAGACATTGATACGGGACAAAAAAAGAGTTTGTTTATTTTTTTTATAATAAATAGCAAACATAACAATCATTTAATTTTGTCCCGTAGTTTTGACTGAACATTTTGCGTTATAAAATTCGTATTGAGACCACCTGTACTAAGCTTCGTTTGTACCCACCTTGATAGAAATGGTGAAATTCATATTTTTTGGAATGTTCACTTTTAATTCAGAGGGCTCTATGAATATAAATAGGCAGCTTTCAAAATATGTTATATCGGTCTACACCTGCAATTTCCAGAAAATCCGCATTTGCGCAGCCGAAATAATTTTAAATGTATTCCAAGGGTTTTAGACATGTAACTACATTGTTCCACGACCTGCTCAATTGGATAAAGTAGTTAAACATTAATGGTCTTGTTCAAGAAAAGTGACTTGAGCATCATATTTGATGAAGACAAAAGTTACAAAAAAGTTCGAGAACGACCGCTTTTTCACTCACACTCTTTTGTAATGAAACAGGAATATGGAATATTTAATGATGGACAAAAACTTCTATCTCGTAGATGTACTAATGCATGTATATGAGAAATGAAAACAGTTTGCCTTATGTTAAACAGCAAACGATCCTTCACCAAGACGTAATAAAAATGTATTTTCCCCATTTGTAAAGCGCCATAAATCTCCTGACATTAAGCAGTGGTAGTAGTAGAAGGCGAAGGCGAGGAAAAATGGAAATGAAGTAGCAACGGCAAAAGCAACACCGCTTGTGGAGAGATCCCTCTGTCCCTGTGGTAAAATTAGTTTTTGTTTCACTTCGTCTTTCCGTCCTTCACTTTTTCTTTTCTCACATACCCGTCATCAAGTCATTATCGCTAACTTTTATATACCCGTTTGGGAACATCTTGATGATGATAATGCTGTTGCTGGTGATAATGATGGAAAGTTTAGAGTGGTTCATGTGCAATCATAAAAGTAATAATAAAAGTGAAAGTGCACAACTTTCTCCAAATCATCGTGCTGAGTGAGCAAGACAGCAGGAAGAGTACAGAGAAGAGAGAAGAGAATGAAATGTGGCAGTACTTAGCGATTCTCTACAACGTTCTCCTGAAGAAGGTCAGGTGGGAAATAAAGTGTAACTAGACAGGAACCCTTTTTGTTGCTTTCTCTTCTATTTCCGAACTTTCCCCTCTCCATTTTCTGCTCCATTATAGAATTATCATTATTTCACAATATACGCTCTGGAGTATGTTCCTAGTTATAGTTTAGAATGACGCATTAATTGAAACGTTGATAGGGTTTGTTGGTTTGATTACCGAAATCCAAAAATATCGATGAAAGAGAAAAATAACTAGACCAACCAGAAAAATCATTGCCTTCCGGGCATTCGTTGCAAAAGCATGAAAGCCTTGCATTGCATTCGCCTGATACTGAATATCCCATTTAACTTCACAGCGCTGCTGTAATTGAAAACATCTAGAAATCAAATCCTAACCTTTTTGTTTAGAATTTTGTGTTTAAGTAGGTCAACAACCTGAGAAAAATAGAAAAGGAAACTAGAATATGGGTTGAACATATGCGATAGATATTCGATTTCTGTGCGAGCTAATCACCACCATTCATCGTGATCCTTCCTTTACTGCGTCATTCGTGTGAAGCATCATACATGCACATATGTGGATAATAATAACATTCCAAAAACTTTATGCAATAACAAACAACTATATAACATTGACAAGCTAGTCCTTTGAATATAATATAATGCAAATTGAAAACGGGACAGTGTAGCTCTTGTTGCTAAATATTTTATTCAGTATTCTCATCAGACCAAGAACTGGAAGTGTGGTGAAATATTTATTATTCAGATGCAAGAAATGAAGGTTTCCACAACACGAAATCTTACGATACCCCAATTCAATCAAGTTGATGAAGGAAAAAGCTTGTTGGTTTAACCTCTGGGTCACAACGGCAGAAATGATTTTTTTTCAGTAAATAATTCAACGTGAGATAGTTTTGGGACTTGAGGCAGCAAGTTCTGTTTCTGATTTGTCGTATGGTTGGTGCAACTAACGTGTTGTCTGATGAAGAAGTAAGTAGCTTTAATTATAGGTCATAAGTTGGAATGAGTATAATACGAAAGAAGTAATAACCATACTTGTTACTTCAAAAGAAAGCGAAATTATGTGAGAAAGTTATTTTTATGTTATTTTATTTTTGTACTGGTCAAAGATTCTATGAAACAATTAGGTGTGTAAATTTTATATGGAATCATCACCGACAAGACGTTTCAAACATTTTTCCTTGTTAAAAGGGAACTGAAGATATCACGCCGTACTTCGTATAGTAGTTATTGAGCTGGAAATCTTTTCTTTCCCTGCTTTTCTTTGTACATCGCTAAAGTACACATAGTAAAAGCAACTGACTTACTGCGTCGTACGTAACAAGTTGTAACGTACTTGCTAACGTCTCATCTCGTCCAAGTAAATTTAACCGAAAATAAAGTTAGCACAAGGCATTGGCGCGCAAATAAGAAGCAAACATACAAATAGAGCAGCACTGCAGGCACAAAGGTTTTATCCATCTCGACTCCTCGACATACTACATGATTTTATGTGAAGCAGTTTTTACACGGCTGTCACTGTCGTAAAGCATTACACACCACACTTCTGTGGAAAAGGCGGTGGTGAAAATGTATGCAGCTTTATCTTCCAAATGGAATAAAATGGAAATAGCTTCAAGTTCATACTAGTATAGTCGTTCACGAAAGATGACCACCAATGGACTCAAGTCAGGGGAGAGTTAAAGAAACGTCTAAGCCTACGATACAAATTATTAATAGTATCGACCATGCTTCGCGTAAGTCTAAAGACGAAATATATTGGTACCAGGCAGTATATATTGCATCCTATAATTTATTTGTAAATCTGAGACATAGACATATTAGTACAGGGCTAAGAAGATGCGACTTGGAAACGTACCCAGAATATGTGTACGTATACATTACTGACAAAATGTACAAGATTCCTTGTAATACACTCAAGCCAATGACGCGGACGTGACCCTATTTGCAAAATTTATCGTCATATTAATATTGTCACGTAAAGTGTATTGAACATGCACCTTCCAAACGACAGGGGAAAGTAGCGTTGCATCTGGTTATTTTCTCCTTAAAAAGGGGAAAAACCTCGCAGACGCACACATATGAATATAATATACTTTCCTGGTTGACTCTAGTCCATTACGATTTACTGTTTATCTTAGCTAGTTGCTTGCTGTTACTAGCATGGGCTGCGGAACATATTTTTCTCAGGGGGTCATATCCCATTTACTGTTTAGCCCCATATTAACCATGTACCTATTTAGTATCTTTTACTGACCTAATTTTAACTTAAATCATACACGTGAAATGTGTGTTCCAAATATCCTTTTCATAAGAAAATAGTTAAACCCAGGAAATACTTAAGCACTGGACAGGATTATTTGAAATGAGAAGGCAGAAAGCAGGGTCGCCCGGACCGCGAAATTTTTTTTTGGATATTTTAATTTAAAATGTCAACTTTTAGTTTTAACATGCGAAAAATTTGAGATAATAAATTTCGTAATCTCTCTGTGTACCGCGAACTTTTAACATTAATCCGACTTTTTTCAGCCGATAATCCGAAATGTTTTGAGCCGACAAATCTAACTTTGCGGTTCTTTTTCTAATAGTAGTGTTGCACACCTTCTGTGATTTTAATTATGCAAGAATAGGATCTAAACCCCCCGTATTAACTGTTTACGACATAATAAACTTTTTTTGCTACGGTAGATGTGTGTTAAAATATGCGACAATGATCTGACAATGATACTGATAGATGAATGAGAATAACGCAATGAACATGAAAAGTAGCAGTGGGCAGTAATATTAATCATTCGTAAAGTAGTGTGATTCTGAAAACCATACTGACGACAACTTAACTTCAATTTACTAAATGTTGTCTAAATAAATTATTGCCATTGCTAATTCCACCCATGCCGTGTCATCAATAATAATAACTCCTAATTTTATACCTTCCACAGTGTTTATACGTACGTTTCCACAGATTTGTGTGATTTTAATTATTCAAGAATGGCGCTTTTCTAGAAAATAAATTCTTTTGCCTTTATCCCTAGTATATAATATATGTATAATATATACACATATTTACAACTCTGTTATACCCCCTTGCAGAGCTCAGGGGGATTTGAACCCCCAGCGCCCCCGGTTCCGAACCCTATGGTTACTAGTTAGGCTTAGGCTACACATTATGTGGATCCTCCTGAAATATTCAATTCTTCAAACAAAAGCTAAATGTATGTAATTTCCTATGATCAAAGCGTCGACTAAAAATGAGCTGAGATAATTAAGAACATAGGGCTTAAAACCATTGGCAAAGGAAAGTGGCGAAAACAAAACTTTATACATTATGATAATTAGTTTGGGGACAACAAAATATGGCGAAGGACTCTTGGCTCTTGACACAAAACACGAACCAAAAATGGTAAAAACTGGTGAGCAACATGAAAGTGTGAAAGAAATTAGATTGCAGTAGTAGCCATTTTTCGTATACTGGTTATTATTTACTACTAAAAGCAATGACGTTCCATAGAAAAATTATGACGTTTAATAGACGTTAAAATGATACGTCATTGACTGAAAGAGTATTCAGTAGTTAATGATATTGCCTTCCTGTCTGTCTGTAAATTTTGTTTTCGCCAATCGATAGATATGCGTTCGAAGATGGTAGTGGGGGTAGACTCTTTCAGTAGTTTTTCATTTGCGTTACGCGCTTATAGAAAACTTTGTAAATTTAGAATTCAAAGGAAATCTTGTACAAGACCGGTACGTATATATACAATGCCACAACAGCTAAATTCATCTACTAAATTAAAGACTATATAACGTACAAAATAAAAAACGAATTAATATTCTCTTTTTGCAACATTTATATAGCATGCTTACAAATGCACGACAATTGACAAAGTATTTTTATATTACACCTTATGTAACTTTTTTATGCCAAAGCTGTAACCTTTCATCAGTATAAACAAAAAGTTTCTTTGTAAATATAAGCATGTTCTACATATATGTACTATTTTCCAAGGATTACAATGAGGTACTAATGAATTATGCAGACAAACGCAACACACCCTGAGTTAGAAGCGGTTGTAAGTTCATGCCATTACTTTACACTTTGTTAATTATCGAAAACTACGATCTCTACTCTCGCATTTTATCTTGTTGTATAGGTCATTCTATATTCTATTCATACGGTTACATTCCATTAGTAACAAAAAGCATCCGTTCCGTTCTCTCCAGCCATCAACATTTGAATATCATTAACCAAATTCTATAGATTTCGAAGAGAAAGATAGAGGCACAGACGGCAAAATATTATACAGTGTGCCTACATGCTTATAAATAATATGGGCATTTGTATAATTGTAATTGAATTTTACTGACATAAGGCTACCTAAAGCTTGACGCATACTAATTTCAGTGTCCCTACGCCCGCAGTGTAGATAAACGGTTACTTGGATTTTGGGAGGGAATAATTTGAAATTAGTTTAGTACTATGGGTTTACCAGGGCCAGCGGAGCAGGGGGGACATGAGGGGGAAAACCTATCCTGTAATGTATAAGGATTTGCGTTGCTCCCTATCCTGTAATGTTAAATTGCCGAATCTTGGGGGGATAAATCCCCCATCCCATCCCCCCTGTTCCGCCGGCCATGGGGTTTACCTAACTTAGCTCTTTTAGCATTAATCTTTTCTTTGGAGTCAAGCGGAAAGTTGTAATCAAAAATTCCTTTTGAGTGTCTTATTTCTTGGAATTTAGTTAGGTCATGTTAGAAAGTATGAACGGAAATAACCAATGAAAGCAGATAATATGCATTGCTTTTGCCTTAGACATTGTTGCATGCATGTGTTGTTCGTCGGATAAAGGCTATGTCAAAAATATACCCCATTAGGCGAATTGGAAAGCAGAAGAAAGATACTACAACTAGTAGCAACTAGGGCACCGCCTAAAAATGTATGGGGCAACCTGGTTGCTGACGATAGTGACGATTCAACTCCATACTATCTAGCTAGAGGAAGTCGATTGGATTATCACGCAATATTAAATCAGTGTATCAATACAGTTCTGTTGATTATTTCAAAAGTTTTTACATATGTATGTATTTATGTATGTCGATATATCCATGGACGTTCTTTTGAACAGAATTCCAGCGAGAAGTTATTTTCTTTCAAATACCTGCAAAGATTTGTTATGTAAAGTTTGCAGTTTGCGTGATCATTGTTCATTTATAAATGACGTTTAAGGCTGATTAGGTTAAGTTTCAATTGAAGGAAAGAATTTATGTCAATAAACAAAAGACTCGAGAATAGCAAAGAACTAGCAACTCAGCGAAAGTTTAGATGAGGGCGATACTTAAAGCTTAATAGTTTTTACCTTGGAAAAATGTTTAAACTGAATTCTACCTGTCTTTCTTTACAAAAGTAAACAACGTTCACAGCAGGACTAGAGAATAACAGTAAATTGAAAATTGAATATGGCTATAGCAGGTTGCTTGCTTTGAAAGCGTTTACTTCCAGAAAATCACTAAAAATTTAACTTTTCACCGTCGTCGTTCACAAACGTCTAGAAACACCAATGCAACTTCGACAAGCGATAATTTTTCGTTATAGCTAGTCGTTGAAGGCTGACGAAAAAAAAACTGTGGACTAGCTACAAACCCAGTTGTCATTTTGCGCTGGAAATGGTTAGTGCCTTTCATTTCAACTCTACAACAACAACAGGTATTAGGGAAACTTTTAAATTCGTTTGAAGTTTAGAAAGTTTTTATAAAAACTGTTGATGCATTACTGTCTTGCTACTAATTTCCTTTGCAATACTTGCTTTTGTCCAACTTTATTTTCAAACCTTCTTTTCCTTTGGTTGATAAAAATTTAGAAATTGTATTTATGAATGAAATTAACTTTGGAGATTTTGTGAATGTCATAACTTTAAACCAATTTGGCGACCGGTGAGTTATTGATTTTTAACAAAATCAAGGTACAAAATCATTTTAAAATGCTACAATATAAGTTATTCATTGTTGAAAAAAATTCAAATGCTTAAGGAACTTTGAGGAACTAAAAATGCTCAGATAAAACGAAGTAATGTGGAAACGTAAGCTGAAAATAACGTTGGTTTTGATAAACAATACAGCAATTCTCGAGTTTTAAAGTAATGATCGACCTCGACAAAGAAAGTAATGTAGAAAAAACCTTGTTAACATTGTTGTATATGTAATAAAGTATTGATGAACATAAGTTTTTGTTTTAAAAAATACTCATTTTCTAAAAAATTCTAAAAAAAATTCATCCAAAACATGGACATTCTGAAAGTAATTTTTCTCAAAGTGGATTTTCTAAAGTACTTCCGTCTAATGTATGAAATTCTCTAACCTGCCCTTGATGATGGACATTAACGTTAATCACTTGGCTCAACCTTGGGGATAGGGCGGAAAGTTTTTACCACGAACATTTCGAAAAACCAACATTTTACCTCCAGTTTTACTCTTACTATATGAGTTTCCTCTTTC